>CAJQZJ010004755.1:3839054-3868951 GCA_907164525.1 Lophiomys imhausi
TACTTCATATGATTGTATAGAAAATGACGCCATGGGTACTTCATATGATTGTATAGAAAATGACGCCATGGGTGAGTGCAATTGAGTGGTAGAACACTTACCTGAGGTTCAACACCCCTGCCAGAAAAAAATAGGCAACAATAGTTCAAAAATTGCTGTCTATCTATTGAGCAAGGGACCCCTTCAGAAACATGGTTCTCTGATTGGAGTGGGAGAAGTAAATCCCCGGAACTCCTGAAGTTTAAGATGCTCCCAAGTTGAGCAGGCAAAGATAATGACTATATGATGCAGATGTCCAGGGTGCTGGGAAGGCAGAGGGATGGGCAGAGGAGCCCTTGAGCACAGTCAACACTGTTCGGCCGCAGTGGGAAGGGTTAGCGTGGGACATCTTCGCCTTTACCTTGACCACTCTACAACTTGGGCTTAGCAGGAAATGCAATGTAATTTCTGTCCTGTCCACTCCCAGTTCCTCCTCCCTGAAAGGAGGTGAAGAATGAGCCAAAGGGTGAGCTGTCCTCAGGTCCTTGGATCTCAGAAGCCCTCTTCCCTCTAGATAGCTACGAAGGAATGAAAAGAGCTGCTGTTTATGCATTGAAGCATCAAAGATCATTGTGTTAATTAGAAGTTAAAGCTGAGAATGCATCAGGATGTTGGCACTTTTAGAAAGGACAGAGCTAAAGTCATGATGTGTTAACATAAGAAAACTAGCTTACGACAAAGTAGTTGGATTATTCACTATTATGAAAGGAGTTTTGACATTAAAGACCACTCAAAGGAATATTGGGGGCTCTCAGGGTCAACCCTTCTAGACCCCGAAACACTACTCCAGGGAGGTTCTCAGAATATTGGCCAAAGAGGTTTAATCAAGGGTGTTAATCTCAAGTACACACATGCACAACAAAGAAAACGAAATGAAATGAGAGAAGTAGACATTCTACATGTTCTCCTAATGTTTGGTTTAGTGGAAGATGTTGAATTCTCATTGCTATTCTGGTGTGGTTTGCTGCTTTCATTTAAGTACAGGAAAAAAATCAGGTCTTCTATACATAGGTTAGTGGAGAAGGGGGGAGTTTTTCTTAACTTACTTTCAGATAACTATAGATATTCTCCTTCTACATCTTATCAAATGTCAGAAGTCATAGGTCACTAGAAATGTACTCAATGTGGAGTGGCTGGAGAGCTGGCTTACCAGTTAGGAGCATTTGGTGCCTTTTCAGAGGGCCTCAGTTTGATTCCTGGAACCCATGTTCGACAGCTCACAACCACCTGTAACTCCAGATCTAGGGGATCCAGCATCCTCTTCTGGCCTGACAGCTCAGCATATGCACTTACTCAAACACAGATAAACACATACACTTATTTCAAGATTAAAAAAAATAGATCTTAAAATAAACAAAAAAGCACTTTAAGATAACTATCCACATTCTTCTTATGTACCATATCTAATCTCAGTAGCTCATAGCTTGCTAAAATGTATTCATGGAGGAGTCGGAAGCCCCACCAATGAGCTTTAACTCTCTATAAAACCATCTTGGACTTTGATGTGTTGCCACATGGCATCTTACGGTGGTCATCAGGGAAATATTAGGTCCCTAAGTTAAGCAGAGCTTGTATCTGTTGCCACATTTCCTAGTGCATGATAAGAAAATTCCCTTTGTTAAGTTCTCTACCATTCTCAAGAGGAAGGCGCCTACGTACCAGGAGCTGTCAGGCTCAGGGTGGCTGCTACAAGTGTCCCAAAATTCCAATTTTCACTTGAAAGCTTGAATTTTATCACTGGCAAAAAATATATATACTGTCAGTTGCTCTCCTTACAGTGACAGGCTTGCATCGTTCATTTTTGAGAAAATGTCTAGCAAATACCCAAGTCTGAAGAGCCGTGGTGTGTCTGTCAGCCACTCTTTGAAATAAAAACGGTGTTCCAAGGAAGGAGAAGTTCATTCAGCTCGAAACAGAAGCAAGTGCATCCAAGTGCTTCTTGGGAGAAAGCACAGAACACGTGGGCAGCAGAAACCCTTGGCGCACACTGGCACTGTCATCAGACAGAGGGTAAAAGACAGGCACACTGAGGCCTAGGGCCAAGGCTTAATAAAGTTACTTTTTACTGCCTGGTCAAAAGCATTTTTAAATCCACCTGTTTTGAGTGTGTGTGGGTGTGTGTGTAGGGCAGAGGTCACTCGTGCATGTTTCCACCTTGTTTCTTTCTTTCTTTTTTTTTTTTTTTTCTCACAGGACTGGAACTCATCAAGTTGGCTGTGTTGGCTGGCCCGAGGGCCCCATAGATCCACCTGTCACCTCCTCAGCATTGGGGTTCCAAATACTCAACACCACAACACCCACAATACTCAACACAATACAAACACTCACCAAGAGCCTTTTTTTCTATCTGTCCTGGGATGGGACTCAGGAACTCATGCCTGACTTTAGCTCCTGTGTTCTCTCTTGCCCCAGAGCTCTGAAATTGAGGACCTCTTCCCACCCCAGAGAGTATGTAGAAGGCATCTGTGTCCCTGGGTGTTCTGGATTCCCTTTTCGATTTCCCAAATGATTTCAAGAGCTGACAACTTCCTTCATAGGGAAAAAGGAGTGCACAGCAGGTGGGGAAGAATATCTGAGGTCTCAGGCCTGCTGAAGACAATGAGAAGGACACATGTGGTGAGAAGGGCTCAGGCTCTCGGAGCCAGTAGTCCAAGTGTGTGACAGCAGGGACAAGACAGGAACTGTGCCTCAGCAAAACTAGAGCCAGAAAGACCTGTCCCTGAGAATGAGGTGGACAGCAGGGCGGGGTGTCACTAGAAGTGTCTGAAGGAAGAACCATGGATAATTCTAAGCTACAAGTTGTATCCCAGGAAAATTGATCTGGCAGCTCAGTTGTGTGGAAAGAGATAAAAAGAATGGAAACACAAGTACAGAAAATATGTGGAAAAAATAACTTATTTGAAGAAAAAGAATAAATTCGCATAGCAAAGAAGATGCCTGAAGCTGTCTTAATGACATTGAGTGGGGACAACATCCTAGTACATGTCCTTTTTGGGTCTAGTTAGGGCTGTCACAGAAAAGACCACAATCAGGGAGGATTCACTCATTCCTTTGACTCATTTCTATGGAGGACCTGCCATGTTGTAGGCAGGTGTGGGGATATGCTTGTGCATGTGTAAGTGTGTGTGTGTGTGAGTGTGTGTGTGTGCATGCATATATGTTCAAATGCACAAGACCAGAGGACAGCACCAGGAGTCCTGCTCTCTCATTCTCCATTGTATTCCCTTGAGACAGGGTTTCTCAAGAACACGGAACTAGGTTTACTGCCAGCAAACCAAGTGATCCTCTTGTCTCCATATATCACAGCTCCGAAGTTATAGTCACACACAGGACCTGGCCAGCTTTTTATGGGAGGGGAGTGCTCTGGGGACTTGAACTCAGATCTACATGGTTATGCAGCAAGCATTGTTACCCATTTATCCAACTCTCCAGCCCACCCCAGGCAAGTGTTTGATTAAGCATCATCTTTCAGATATATCTTAATTGTCACATGGAGGTGACCTGAGAAAATGCTAGCTGCAAAACAAGAGACTGAACTATGTAGTCATGAGCTGAGAAGCTCCAGTGGGTGTGACATTTCATCTGAGAACACAGAGTCACCTCTGCGGAATTATTTCACCAAGAGGCTCCTGCCAGAAGTGTAGGATCCACATCTTATGATTCAGCATGAGCAAGTGCAGAGGGGGCAGTTGGTAACAACCACTTACTCAGGGGAGATGCAGAGTGGCTCAGCACCCAAGGCTGCCTCTGTGGAACCAGCAGGATACCCAGAACTAAGCCGGAAACCCCAACCACCAAGACAGAGAGAAAGAGAGACACTGTGCTGAACTGCTCTGAGGAAGAAAGCACACGGCAGACAACACCACAAGCCTTCTGCCAATGGTCACTCACTGGACACCCCACTTGAATCCCAAGCTGTGCACAGGGCTCCTAGCTTAGGTAAAGATTAATGAGAACAATTCCTATTCTCGCACAGAGATCGATCTGTACATCCGACTCCTCATGTAAACAGTTGTAGCCCAGGGAAGGTGATAGTTGTGACAGAGCTGATAGAGCTTTAGGGGTCACTGGGTAAGGGAATGGAGTCTGGTGAAGCAGTCTCTGGGAACCCTTGGCCGCTGGAGCTGATTCTAGGCTTCAGGGGGTGTCACCATGAGTTTCTGAAATGCACGGAGCCTCCCAGCTTTTGAGCACGGAACAGTTTTAACACCTCTCTATGAAGGTGTGATCCTGCATTGAGATGTGCTTGCTGCCTTCCCATGTCCCCTAAACAATTGATTTGGAAATCCAGGTCCAAGTCACTGATGGAAAACAGCACTTTTTCATGTCTCCCCAGGTCAAAATGCTGCCGTGATTCAGCATTCAGAGTTGTTTTACAAATTGACAGACCTGGGAAGCATCTCAGACAAAAGCGGGACTTCTGCTCAGAAGGTGGGAGGACTGTCAAAACATAAGTCCCCTAAGAGCCAAGGGGACAACTTTGGAAAGACCCTTGTTCGCACAGGGTCAGGCCATGTCTAGACCTTAGAATGCTGTAAGTCTGGAGAGTTCTGTGTCCCTCTGCATCTAAGGAGAACACTGTCAAATTGGAAACCTACAGAGGGGCCAGAGAGGAGAGGCTGAAGAGACTCTGGCTAGTATGGGGTGGAGGATGGCTACATGAAAGACTTTGCATGAGAAGAAAATGCAGGAGCCAGACCACAGAAGAGGGGTATGGCACCTTCTCTTTGCAGCTCCCCAAGACAGAGGAGGAACCCGGCGAACCAGAGAATTCTCTCACTGAGATCCGCTTCCTAGGTGAGTCTAGATTGTGTCACGTGGAGAAGTAAAACTAGCCATCATACCCACATACATAAAATATTTATGTGGAGGACAGTCCTTCTCCTTGATTTCTAGGAAATGAGGTGGTAACAGTGGGGGCACAGGAGCCATCCAACTCTGAAGGGATTGTAATTCATGGAGCATGTTTAATGTGCCCTTGTCACACTATATGTTTGATCAGTCACAATTACTGAAGAGGAGGAAATGCAGAACCACACACAGGGAGCAGCAGCTATGGGGGAGGGGATGGAATGTGGGAAGGCTCTTTGGAAGAGTTGATGCCTGAGGGGAAATACCAAGGATAAGTTGTCATTAACTAAAAGCATTGGTTGCAGGGGTTGGGAATACGTTATTAGAGCCAGTAGCTAGAGAAAACATGGTGACTTGAAACAATATCAGTACAGGGATGTCCTTGAAAGAAGATAATGGCTAGCCACAGTGATATGGCTCTTGGGACCCATATCCCAGCACTTGGGAAGCAGAGGCAGGTGGATCTGTTAGTTCAAGGCCAGCCTGATCTACATAGTGAGACCCTGCCTTTAAAAAGCAGGATGGGGAGGGAAGGGAGGTTGGGAGGGGAAGAGATATACTGGGGAGTCATTCAGAAGCAACAGAGTAAACGTCATGTATGATGGTCAGTCCTTTGGCCAGCAGGAATTCAGAAGGGCTGAAAGTCACTGATATAATTAATTAGGCTTATACTTCAGAAATGTTCTGAGTGCTGGGAGAGACATCAGAGGGAAGGAGTAGAAGTCGGGGGCCTTATATTTTTCATTGTGAGCCTAGCCTTTAATGGCTGAGCCATCTCATCTCACACCTGTCAGAATGGCTAAGATCAAAAACACAAATGACACGACATGATGGTGAGGTTGTGGAGAAAGGGGAACACTCCTCCACTGCTGGGAGGAGTGCAAACTTGTACAACCACTATGGAAATCAGTCTGGCGATATCTTAGAAAACTTGAAATAAAAAAAGAAAAAGAAAAAAAAGAAAACTTGAAATAGCTCTACCTCAAGACCCAGCCATACCACTTCTGGGTATACATCCAAATGATTCCTCACCAAACCACAAGGATGTTTCCTCATCTATGCTCATAGCACCCTTATTTGTAATAGCCAGAAACTGGAAACAACCCAGATGTCCCTCAACCGAGGAATGGATAAAAAAAAAACTGTGGTACATCTATACAATGGAATACTACTCAGCCATCAGAAACAACGAAATCATGCAATTTGCAGCCAAATGGATGGAACCAGAGAAGCTCATCCTGAGTGAGCTAACTCAGACTCAGAAGGATGCGCATGGCATCTATTCACTTATAATCAGATTTTAGCCATATAGTACAGGATAACTATACTACAGCCAATGCACCAAAGGGAACAGGAACATAGACTTTTTACCTGTCCATTAGACACTTTGCCCTAGTGGTGATGCCTTGTAGGCCTCCAGTGTATGAAGAGGCTCTTGGCCCTCATATGACTGCTGATCTGGGGTGGGGGACTGATATTCAGGGACACTCCACTCCAGAGGAGTGTGATGGAAGGGATAGGGGGTAGAGGGTGGGAGGCTGGGACTGGTAGGGGTGTAAAGAGGGTACTATGATGGAGATGTAACCTGAAGTAATAAATTAAGGAAAAAAAAAAGAAGTCGGGGGCCTGTGAGAAGCCACTACGATCAGCTGGGAGACAGACAAAAGTGGTCTTGGTGAGGGCTGTAGCAGTGAGGACCAAGACCTGAGGGATATTGTGTCAGAGGTGCCGAGGTGGGATGGAGAAAAGGGGGCATTGAAGGCAAGCCCCAGTTTCCTGACTGAGGCAAGTGGATACTGGTATGTCACTGTCCAAAACAAAGGACCAGGATGATCAGGCTGGGCAAGGTCAAATCAGGAGAGAAAAGAGTAGGAGTTGGGTGGGACCATCATGCTGGCGGCAGGCAACAGAGGCCACAGATACCATCAAGGTAACAGAAGTCAGGGCAGTAAAGGCTGTGCTGATGGGAGGGATGGAGAGGCAATGAAAGATGCCTCGGGCTTCTGGAAAATGGGGATGGGATGCCAGGTGTACCTCAGTGCCTAAAGACACTGGCTGTAACCCTAATTGTAACCACTATTGTACTCCCAGTTCCCTCTTTCTGTTTCTTGACTCTTCAAGGAGATGTGATGAACAGCTTCCCACACCGGCCATCTGCTGTCATGCTTCCTTGCCATTATCAACTTCACCCTCCGGAACTGTAAGCCAAAATAACCTGTCTTCTTTAACTTGCTTCTGGTCATGGCATTTAATCACGGCAACAGGAAAGTACCTAGTAATCCAGGTCATGGCAAAACCCAACTGAGCTACCATGTGGTAGAATGACCCAGAGAACATCTGAGCCCTTCGGTTCCTACCACCCAGTTTGATCCATTAACTAAAGGTCATGATACTTTGCCCATCATGTAACGGTAACATTATGTGGGATGCATCATGTATATCATACTCCTGCAGTCAGGGACTGGTGCATCAAAGTACAGGATGCATGTGAACTGCTCCCCCCATCTCTGCAGAGGTTGGTGCAAATGTCTGCCTTGTCTCCTCTATTGACAAAGAAAAATTTAACCCTGTAAATCCAGAGGAAAGAGCTAAGGGAGCTGAGGCAGAGACTAGGTTACCCTTCCTTAAGATGAGACGTAACTATGGGCTCCTTATGACTCCTTTTGATCTGCAGTCTGTCTAACAGTGGTGCCTAGACCCACACCAACAGGGGAGAAATGTGTTTTAATGGATACAGCATTTTAGTGGTGCATAAAACACAGATGGAATGGCCTCTTAGTTGAATTAATGAATCCTTGCTTGGGTGTTTGTTCAAGTTCTAGCTATTTAAATCAGAGTTAAAACAAAACAAAACAAAATCACACACGAAACAACAACAATAACAACAGCAACAAAAAGCTCTCTCTCTCTCTTTTTAGGAAGAAGAAGAGGAAGAGGAGGAGAAGGAGGGAGAAGGAGAAGGAAGCTCACCTGCTAGCTACAACTGAAGAGGACATTCTAATTTTTCCCCCAGAATCTCTAAGCCATTCTAGTCTGACAGGAATTACTTTATCATCAACAAATTTGTTAGTGATTTATGATCTGCTTTAACCTCTTTCTGCTGTGCTGTGAACATTTTCTGGTAAGGAGTTGGAAGCGATCATGCAAAGCAGTTTGGTTTGCGGCAGCTCTCCCATTGTCCCTGGAGAGTTCCCGGGAGGACACAGCTCCCCACCAAACTTCTCCAGAACCATGGCTCCGGTCTGTGGATGGCAGCAGATTTAGGACATTTGTAAGTCATCTTTATAATACAATAAACAGAATGAGGGCCGTGAGCTCATTCGTGCCTACTGACCTATGAAAGTGAAAGAAATGACGTGCCCACATTTTTAAGAAGGGAGAGGAATAAAGTTTTCTTTACAGAAGTATTTTTTAAAGCACTTTATATTTCAGCACTGGTCAAACACCCTAGAAATGATTAGCCAATGTACTACTTACTCTTAACCAAAATTCACCTCTGACATTCCATAGAGGGCAGAGCTGTATCCATTAGAAACTGCTGGCAGGAGAAGTGCCAGTGTGCCAGCTGAAGATTCCACTGTGCCAGGGACTAGCAATTCCTTCCAGAGAGTTCCAAAACACAAGGAAAGGATTTTACTCTCTGCTAGCACTCTGCTTGCACAGTGAGGTGAGTGGAAACGTTTTCTTTCTTGTACGAATGTCATCATTTCATGTGAGCGTAAGGGGCATATAATAAAAGCATTTAGCCAAAACCTAGCCTCTTTGCCTCACAGAGCTAAAGATCTCCATTCAAAATTTCGAGCAGTGATTAAATACTTTCTGTACACCATATCTCTGATCTTATCTTTTCAGGACAGAGTTAAACCAGTGCGGATCCAGGGATCCAACAAGATGTCTGCAGCTTTTCTGTGTTTGATCTACATAGAGACAGACCCTAGAGAATGGAAACAGATTCTTCATTTAAAAAAAAAAAATCCCTACCATTACTGAGAAGCATGAAGAGGAACATGATGCAATCTAAGTCTCAGATTATCAAAATGTAAAAAGAATTGTATTCATGCACTAATTAAAGAAATAATAAGTATTCTCTTATAATAACAACCATGCATTTGGTTGCAAGGGGGTATATGGAAACTGTAGGTCTTGATCCATTTTCCTTAGAATCTAAAACTGCTCTAAAAAGAAACTGCAGTGTCTTGCATGTAGTGTGTAGAACAATCTGAACAATGGAAGATTTTTAAGTCCACTGTGTCATGGCCCTTGCAACAGCTCATCTCATCAGTGGCAAGAAGGCAAGGGTATCTGGGAAAGATAGGAGGCATCTATTAGACTGATCCTGAGGCTGGCAGTGCAGTGTGGCGGGGCATGGGTTAGAAATACTTCCTGTCACAGATCTGGGGCAGATCTGAATCCTAACGCAGAACTGACACTGTGCTTTAATCAAAGCATTAGATAGCTCAGGAATTTCTCTATAGAACATAATCATGAACAAAGAAAATGCCAACCCATATGACATAACAGCCAATGACCTTGGAGGTGTTTTTCCACATTTACCTGTAACTATTGGGTGTTGAGTGCAGGGCTTAGCCTGGGGACTGCAAAGGGGCAGAACCCTAGGCAGTCTGTGGGGCGGGGATGGGACTCCAATCACAGTAATGGGAGTGGATGCTGCCAGGACTCAGAGATGATTTGGAACGATTATTTTCTTTGCTGAAGGTCAGGAAGGCTTTATAGAGATGAGGTTTGATTCTATCTTTGAGAGGAGCCTGGAGCCCAGGAACATCATAGAAAAGGACAGGTGGCTGCAATCATACACATGACATTTATAGTTTTGTATGTTTATATCAAATCACATACAAAGAAATGAATGAATATATAAGTAGATATGAATATATCGTATCTAATATTTAGAAATATTCATGGGTCAGACAAAAATTTTAAATAGTTTTAGAATGTTTAGGTCAGCTTCTCAGACCACAAAATGATGAAATTACAAATGCCTAATAATAAAAATTCAACCAGGAAATTAAAATGTTTCTACCCTATAGATAACATCTGAGACAAGGGAAACCCAGAGTACAATTACAGAATGATTGTGTAGAAACTCAAAATGCAAAGGCCATTCAGACCAACTCACATATGTCCTTAGTTAGTAAATAAAAAAGCTAGGCAATATGCATGAGTCAGGAATATGCTTAGTAGTCACTAAAAATGTAGGGGGTTTTGAGGGTGGTGAGCAAGCACCCTGGGGAACCCATTGTAACAAAATTATGATACAAAAATGAAGTTAGGATGTTTGAAAAGTAAAAGCTCAAAACCTTGATAGACCTAAGCAATATTTTTATTAAAAACACCCAAAGCCTGGTGAGGTGGTACACACCTGTATTCCCAGTTTTCATGAGGTTAAGGCAGAGGAGTACCATGAGTTCAAGAATAGTCCGAGTTCACAGATCAAGACTTTGGCTTGAATCAAAAATAAGCAACAGAGACCAGCAGCAGTGGCAGAGAAGCAACAAAACAACAAAACCAGAGAAACAGAACTTTCTAGAAAATCTAAGCAAGAAAGAAGAAGGACAACGGAACCATATCCCAGGAATGATCGGGAACAAAAACTCAGAGATGGCCATTTTAATGCATGGTGTAAAGAATTCTATTATGAGATGTAAAGTGTGAATGAATAAATGATTCTTCAGGAAAGCATACATGAAACAAAAGCAGCTCAGAAAGAAGTGGAAGGTTCAAATAAGTCAAAATAATTATTGCATCTACCAAACCTTGAGCCTGAATTATCCACAGGGAAATTTTAAATCTATAAAGGACCTATTTCCAGGGTTCAACAGGAAAGCCTGCCTGTTCCAGGCAGGCTCCCTAAATTCTGCCTACATCCCAAGTTTCTGTTTAATTTTAACTATTCACAGTCAAAGGAAAACATAAAAACATCCCTACTTGTTTTTCCAGAGTAAGAGAGTCACATTATTCATCACTACAGAGAAAATTATGCCCACATGGAGTATCCTTAAATGGCTACCACTCATGACTACACAAGGCCTGTGGGTCAGGAGCTCAGAAAGAACTGGTGGGCAGTTGTGTCTCAGAGCTCACCCAGGGCTGCAGCTCCTTTCCCTGATGATTTATTCTCAGGACCCTTGGCAGAGTTCCATTCATGTCTGTCCGCTGGCCTCTGGTCTTTACCATGTAAGCTTCCCACAGACTATTGCTTGAGTTGCCTCATGACATGGCAGTTGACTTGTCCCGGGATGAGGAAACTCAAAGAGAATTCATGGATGGTTGCAGTGGTTTTATGACCTAGACTGAGCAATCACATATATCATTCACTAAAGGGCAATCACTTAGTCCAGTCGACATTCAAGGGGCAATAATAAAGTCTACCTGTTAAAGGATGGTCTATCAAAGACTCATGGGTATATTTTAATTATTCATTGAAATTTTTATACATATATAAAATGTATTGATCATATCCACTGCACTTTCCCATTCCCACTCCTCTGTCCATCCTCCTGCAATCAGGCAGCTTTGGTAGCTCTGTCCCCTGAAAGCTACAGTAGTATGGACTCCAGACTAAACAATGATTCTCTCAGTAACAGATGGTGCCCAGGTCTCAGCACTATGTGCTCTTCCCTGAAGAGCTGGTCTATTAATATGGTCTGAAGATACAGCTTGCTGCCTTCCCAAGAGCTCTGTGTTCACACTGGGCAGAGAGTGTACTCAGTGATTCAGTGACTCTCAGGAGGGAGAGCAGGAAGGGAGAGCAGAGACCAGAGAACCCTGGGAAGCCTCTCTGCCTCTTTGAAGCTCAGTGTGAATCAGATCCAGCATCTCAGAGCTGTTGAGGGGTTCTTTGCTCTATGTATGGGGCGGCTTTCACTGAAGCTTCTGAGGACCTCTTACCTTGGAGGGCATGGCTCCAGAAGGCCTGCCATGTGGCTAGAGAGATGGACCTTCTGGGGTATGCAGAAGTTCTGCAAAAGAGTTGGAAGCCACATCCCTGATGGTGGTAGTGTTCACAGACCCTGGCTGGCACTGACCAGAACGGCAGCCCTCTTAAATACCAGGGTTGTACTCTCCATGGCTCTGTTCAGCCAGTTGTCATCTGCTCAGGCCTTGAAGCAAGGCTCTCAGCAAGCACACTGGAGGTTGGACAAAGGGGAAGGACAAGAGGTTGGACCACAATTTTGTTTATGAAATGAAAGGTCCTGGATCACCAAGGCCAGAGTAAGGCCTCGGATTTGGGCAGCATCTGAACAAGGAGAGACTGCTTGTTAAAACTCACATTGTCTAGCTAGGCAGGGCAACTCTCTCAACATAGGTGAGTTTTCGATTTTAGATTTCATTTGGGATGACCTTGATATCTTACTATGAGAAGTTCAGCTGGAGAAGGACTTGGGTCTTTCCAAAGTTGTTAGGTGTAATAACAGCCATATATTAGGATTTGATTGATTGAGACTTACTACGTTGCCACAGGTGTCCTTAGACATACCATATATGTCTCAAACTCACTATCTTCCTGCCTCAGCCTGCCAAATACTGGGATTATAGTCATACATCACCACATCTGAGTGATGATAATGTTTTTGGCTGATCACGTTTTTTGAGGGCGTAGTGCTTCATCTTCATTCCCATCTTGCTTGCACCTGGAATCAACTAAGAGGCACTTGTCGTCTTTGAGAGTATTTCCAGGAAGGATTAATCAGGGAGAGAAGGCCCTCTCCCAGAAGCAGTGTTACCTGTTGCCTTCACTTCATGCTGGTGAGTATTTCTGTCCCAACACCATATTCCATCAGAACCAAGCTCCTTCAGCCTCCCGATGTGGACCGGAGACCAGCAGCTCTCCACAAAGCCTTTAATTCTTCACTACCAGATTGGGATGCTGAGGTATCCATCCTCATGGACAACTGAGTGGCTACTGGGTTCCTGGCTTCTCAGTATGCAGATGGCCACCACTGGACTTCCTGGCCCTATTGTGTAAGCCAATTTAACAAACCTCTTTTTACAATATATATTTATTCTATGTTTGTTCTTCCAAGGGCCCTGGCTAATACAGAGAGCCTGTCTTACTGTTGTTGCCGAGGACAATGGTTTCAGCTGCTTTTTTCCCCCCTCATAATTTAGCATAATTGGTTTACCCACTCAAACCATGTGTTGGCTACTTTTCTGCTGCTGTTCAGAGAATCAGCATTTCACCTGTGGTCTTCCCCACACAGAGTGAGGGCAGGTGTGTGTGGAGGGCAGGTTGCTGCAGAGCCATTCTTTGAACTTTGGGTTGGGAGTGAGGCATCGTCTCTGTTGGCCACTCTCCAGGGCACCCGGTGAGACATCTCAGAGGAGCAGTGCTTGGGGCTGTGGCATACCAAGACATGCGTTCGTGCAAAGTTGCTTGTGATTTTGAGTCTCCATTGGGAACCTGTGCGTCTTGTGTAAAACATGGTCTCCCTTGTGGGTGTGTCAGCAAGGACCTAGTCTCTGCTGATAGAATCATGTTATCAGTGCACACTATGACTCAGTAATGCCTAAGAAAGCCCAGTAACTCTAGGATTTCAGTAGTATATGTGTTCCACTCATGTGCAAAACAGTTAGTTGTCTAGGTACTTTGGGGAACTCATTGACATGGTTAGAGCTCTCAAGGTAAGTGGGGGTAATCATGGAATTTCAGAGGTCTTAGACGTCCATGTTCCATCTCAGATAATAGCAGCCCCATCCCTGACATCTTGCAAAGACAGGTTCTTTCCTTGCATCCAAGCCTTTTCCTTAAGAGAGTATACTCACCCACACAAGGCTGAAGGCGACCAGTCACTTCCAATTACGCTGCCCCATCACTTAACAGTCTTTGTCAGGTAGGGAGAAGAGCAATAGGGACAAGGCTGGTCTATAGAGAAAATTGTTTCTTTTGTGTGACTGTGACCTGGAGAATAGGAGCCATTCCCAGGAAGACATAGTGATGGGTTAGCGAGTGCTGTCAGAGCTTAGCCATGGCTTGGCTAGCAATGCCCTTGAGGGAGGCTGCTGCCCTTCCATCAGCACCCTACCAGCTCCTGTCCATGAGAAAGCTGTTGTCCTGCTTGAGGACCCTCCCTTCCTGACAATGGCGAAGGGTTAGGGACCTGAGCTAGGGACTCGGTCTCAAAAAGAAAGGAGAAAGAGGAAAATGAACAGGAAGTGGAGGGGAGGAGGAAGATGTGCCAGAGGAAGAGGAAGAAACAGAACCTATTAGCATATCTAAAGTCAAATATTTACAGGCACTAGGTAAGTCACAAAGCTAGGATTCTGACTAGTTCCAGGTTCCAAAGATGGGGTCATCACCCCTATGCCACAGGGAAGGACTTCTTTGCTTATCATGCCCCCTAGCACCCACAGAAAAAGATGTGTTGTTGTACAAATGAGCAAGGCCAGGTACAGCCACATGATGGATGTTGAGAGGACTCAGTGAGACAGTATACGCTCTGTGCATCATGAGATGCCTGCCTGGGCTTGCTATCAGCCTGCAAAAAGTCACAGTCACATGCCACTCAAAGTTTTCAGGGCCTGCACCTTCCTCATAAAGCGAGAAGGAAATATGTTGTTCCTCTCATATACCATGACAGTTTTGAGTATCCAACGAGATAATCGATCTGTTGTGGAAAGTATAGAGATTCGTGATAAAAATAAACATTCTCTTTTAGACACAATAATAACTTCCCAACATTATCTTGGCTCACTGCTAAGTGGCTCCAGGAAGCTGATGAAATTGATTTAAGGTTTGGTTAGGATTTTTCTACCTTTCATCACCCCCACCCCCAACCCTGCATTCAAGACAGCGTCTCTTCTACCACCAAAGATACAGCAGGAACAAGTATGGGACAGGATGAGAATTAGCCTTTCCAGAGAGAAGCAAGCCTGGGCACTTGGTGGGTGCTAGCTGGGGCTTGCCTTCCTCGTTTTTTCTTACCCAACTCTGGGCAGCAGACTGCAGGCTGCACGGGATGTGTGAATTAAGTGAGGGCTGTGAACTAGGTGTTCTTTCTGCTCCTTTACTCTCTCCCTCCCTTCCCTCTTCTCTTCTTTCTTTCCTGTGTAACCCCCCATCTTCTCTGCCTTCTTTAATTTCGGCCAGTCCTAGTAACTCCTGGATGGATTGGTTTGTGATCTGTCAGCTGATACATCAGTGCTGACTTTAGAAAGCCTAGTGATGTTGTTGGTACAGGTACCTGCACTGAAGCAGCTTCCTGAGTCCTGGTTACCGTTCCTACAGCTGCCTGAACTGGGGCCTAGATCATGTGTGGGTTAGTTCTTGTAACATGATTGCAAAGTGCTTTCATGAAAACTTTCATGCTCCAAATACATTAGGGCCAACAAGGGTGGTGAGGGTGGAAGTTGTGGCTATGATGATGGTGGTTTTGGTGTTGAGGATGGTGGTGGTTGTAGTCAGGATGGTGGGGGTGATGGTGATACAGGTAGTGATGGTGATGGTTGTGAATATGGTGACAATGGCAGTGGCGAATATGGTGACAATGATGGTGGTGGTTGTGAATATGGTGATGGTGGCAGTGGTAGTGATAAGGATAGTGGTAGTGGTGACAACAGTGAGGATGATGACAATAATAGTGTTTGGGGTAAAGATGGTAATATTGGTGACAGAGGTGAGGATGGTGATGAGAGTCATTATGGTAATGATGGTAGTGCTGGAGGTGAGGGTGGGGATAGAAGTGACAGTGGTAATGATGATGGTGGTGGTGGTGGTGACTGTGGAGGTGGCAGGGATGATAATGGTGATGGTAGAGTTAGTGGTGGTAATGAAGATAATGATGGTGGTAACAATGGTAATGTTGTTGACAGACAGTGATCTTTCTTCTCCTTCTAGTTACTTCTTCCTGATCAACCCTCCCATTCTTCTTCTCCCAAGGGGCAACTAGATCCAAAGTAGCTGCCTGCCACCACCACAACTATAACCATGATTGTCTATCCCTGTGTTGTATGTGGGAGTGGATACCTTATCCCAGCAGGCAGGTCCACCTATGGTCCCTTAATCTTTTCTCCTCTTCTGACTACTCTTCCTAGATTTCCAGATGCTCTGAAACCCAGTATGTTATGTTTCCTGCCTCCTCCAAGGCCTGTCTTTATTCTCTGGGGCTTCATTATCCCTGCTGAACATCCTTGCTTTATCCTGCATGCTTGCAGCTGATAATGTCCATCTTCCTCATTGCAAATGATAGACGACATTCTCAGCCTATCACACCGTATCCCCTGGCCCAGCTATGAATTCATCACAGCTTAGGAGCTAATAGTACACACTAACTATCTTGTTGTGTCTGCAGGCCATCTCTGAGGCTGCAAGATTTTGCCTAAGCTGGTGTGAGGGGCAGTTAACATGCAGGAACATCTCCTAATCCCTGGGACTGGAGTCTAGATGTCTCAAGCTCACAGCGTAGAGTCAGTAAGATGTGCCTAGGATTAGAGGATAAGAATAAGGGCATTATTGGTCATGGAAAGAGAATGTTACCTCAGGTTTGGACAACTGGGACAAACTGAGCCCTATATGCTGAAACTGTAGTGTATACAGATAGATTCTTCCTGCATTAAGGTTGCCCCTGCCTCTGTGAAAGGATTTGGTAGCTTGCCTGCACAACCCCATGGCAGTAGGAGGCTACGCCACTTCTCCAACAGAAGTGTGAGAATTTGGGGAAGGTCCTAAGTGTGTTTCTCCAAGTGGAGGGGAAGGAGAAGGGGACCTCTGGCTGATGGGTGGGTACTAGGAAAGCAGGGGAAGTGGGAGACACCAAGCCCTTTCTTTTCTACCAATGCCCTTCTTCCTATGCCTCCATATACGGCTCCCTCCCTGTATGGGCAGCACTGTGGTAACTGTTCAGCTCTCTGGGATCTCCCAGCCTTCTTCTGTGGGTTTTCATCTGTGCTGCTAGGGGCCTGGGAACTGAGCTGAGGCCTAGAAGAAACAGGGGGGCTATGATGGGCCGAAGGACAGGTAGAGACACAAGTTAGCCATTCAGAGCAGGAAAAGTGTTGTGCAGGAAACAGATGGGATGCCACTCTAGTTTCTGCAGAGTCTCTGCTTTGTTAAAGGGATTTGAGAAAGGCTGTTCCTTGCTGTCTCCTAAATTCATGAGACTTCTGCAATCCTGTTGGTTCTGAGTGCTTTTTAAAAACCTAAATATCTGTTCTTTTGAATTCACGTTTCTCAAAGACTGGCTAATCATCAGGCTAGTTGAGGATAGCCTGCCTGGAATCAGGTGGAGTAAAGACCCCCCCAGAGGGCCTTGCCTCTTGCCCAGCCAACGTGGGGTAGCCTTATTGAGATGCTGGAAGAAAGTGCTGCCTACCTGCAACCAGAACCACCGCCCCCTCCCAAACAACATAGCTATTTATAAGCAAGCTGTACAAGGACTGATATTAAACTGGCAGGCTGGATACTCAGGGCAATTAATAGCCACATGATGTGGCAATGCAGTATAGAGGGAATCTATGACCAATGGTTGTCTTTGGTCCACACTAACACACTTGACAGGAAGCTGTTGTGGCAGGTGGAGGAGGAGGAGGCTCAGTGGGTAAAGCACTTTCTGTGTAAGCATGAGGACATGAGTTTCTTCCCCTAGAACTCACATAAAAACCAAACAACAACAACAAATGCTGAGCCTGGCACACACACCTGTAACTCCAGCATTGGGTTAGTGTAGACAAGGAGATCCTGGGGGCTTGTTGGCCAGGCAGTGTGGCTGAAAGCACAAGCTCCAGGTATCTCAAAGAAATAAGATGAAAAGCAATAGAGGAGGACAGGAAATAGGTCTTTCTTGAGTACAAAAGTTGCTGCAGCCTGCCGGGTTGCTTCATTGTCCGGGCAGACTAAAGTAAGATGGCAGGCTGGCATCCAACCTGCTGATGGTTGCCTCAGAGTGAGTCCTGCAGAACATGTCTAGGAATGCTGGGTACCTTAAGGAAAGTGAAAGACCTGCCCATTAGACTACCCATTCCTAACCCAACATGAGTTCTAAAGATGCCTTCAAACAGAAAGCCAGCTGTGTGACTAAACCGTATGACCATTCTGGGCCTCGAGCTTCCGAATACTGTGATGAATGAAGAAATGAAGTTGAGGACACTGCTTGAATCCCAAGAGTCTTTCCTTAGAGAAAATTCTGGAGTCCACTTTCGACATTTTAACAGCATGAGCCTCTTCTAGCTGTGAACCACATTTCCTTCACCTCTGACCACAGAAAACAGTGGAAGGGCTGAAATTTGATTACGTCTGAAAAGGGCCTTTGCCTGAATTAGGAATTCAAAAGTAGCAAAGGCCGGGTTCGGAGGCACCATTCAGTCTCTTCTGCCACATCCCTGACTCTGAGTTGTGGAGACCTGGGCCTGGAATCAGGACTCTCCAATCACTTCTGTACAAAACTGTTACAGCCAGGATGTCCCAGGCACCTGAAGATCACCCTTGACCAGTCACCAGGCTTTGCATTCCATTTCCAGTTTTCCTCCTTCAAGGGAGTTCTTATTCAAGGCTATAAAAGCTATGATCCCAATTATTTCTGCCCACTGGACTTCTGAGCTGCCAACTGAGCACTTGCAAGCCATCAAAACCAAAGAAACTGTGCAGTCTTTACCCCAAGGCTAAAATAATAGGATGTTCCTATCGAAAACTACTCATTCACTAACACTTCTGAAATACTGGAGGATGGTTCTGCCGTAGCTTCGCCATTATAATTGCCTCGCTTTTATAAAGTTTGTTTTGAATGTGAAGAAGCCTCCGCCAGGCAGTGAAAGCCTGCAGATGTTGTCTGTACACCCTGCCGAGAAACCAAAAATATGCAGGTGTTTAAAAATAACCATGCCTTTTGCAGGTAGCTCCTTCTTCAATATTAAGTGTCCTCCTCTCCAACAAGAGTGTGCATAATGCTAAATTAACTGTTAACAAGTATTTTTAAATAGCCTAATTTATGCTAATTCAAAAATATTCTGTTCCAAAACTGATTATTTTTGCCTCCCAAATTGTTGCACCTTTCCATTAGCATCTAAGGAGTTTGGGTACTGTGAGCCAGCAGCTTCCTGGGTGTCTTTCTGGATTCTGGTGCTTTCTGTGGATACTTTCCACTGTGGCTACTGCATGGCTCACTTTGGAAGCCCAGGGTGACAATGAATTTGTGCATTTCATAGTGGGCTGTGGATTTGAACTGTTGGAGCTGCTGGGGACTGAAGGAATGCTGCCAGTGTGGTAGAGGCAAGGTTCACAGCATTATATCTCTTAATGGTCAGGGCATTCTCAGGAGATACCCCCCCCCCTCTCTCTCCACATCCCATCCCCAGCAGGAACAACCCCAATCCTAATGGTAGGGATGAAACCCAACCTGCCCCTCTGGGGTTCCTTTTGCTTCCTTTAAGGTGTGGATGCCAGCTTCAGCCAGTGATGGTGCTGATGCTAAAGACCTCATGGCTCGTCCTTCCATTTCCTCGTTATTGGCAGAAGGGTGCCCTCCTACATACCCTTCACCTGGGTAATGGTCTTCTTCCTGCCTTTGAATTGAAATCTAAGTTTCTCATGGACAGTAGGCTTCCCCCATGGCCTGATCCCACTAAGTCTCTGCCCTTCAGGCCTCACTCACCTCTTCCTTCTGCTTCTGAGCTATTCCCAGTTCGTTCCCAGTCACACTGCCCTGGATTCTTAGTTGCTTCCACAGCAGCTCAAGACTCCATTCAAACACTGAAGCTTCAGGGAGCCAAGCTCACTTTCCTCTTCACCCATCTAAGGACAACAGGGTCTTTTTATTTCTGGTTTTTATACGGACTAGCCCTGCCTTGAGCATCACCTGTTCTCTCCCAGAAGAACTTCAGAGATGATGTTAGCTCTGCCCATAGCAGGATAGGAGAATGAAGAAGGCTGACCTGGAAAGAACCCTGGAAATATTTGACAGAGACAGGAAAGGACTCCTTGATCCTGGGTGTCTTTCTGGATTCTGGTGCTTTCTGTGGATACTTTCCACAGAAGGGACAAGAAGGGACTCACTTTTTTTTCAGATTTATTTATTACTTCAAGTTACATCTCCATTATTGTCCCCTCCCTCCACCTTCTCCTGGTCCCACCCTCCCACCCTCTCCCACCCATCCCATCCCTCCGGTGTGGGGTGCCTGTGTGTATCAGCCCCCCCTCAGTTTGTTAGTCACATGAGGTCCAAGAGCTTCCTCTTGCACAGGGGGTATACTTGGCAATTCCGCTAGGGTAGAGTGTTCCACTAACAAGTTTCAGTTTCTAGCTATTACAAATAAGGCTGCTATGAACATAGTTGAGGAGATGTCCTTGTGGACTGGTGAGGAATATTTTGGATATATGCCCAGAAGTGGTATGGCTGGGTCTTGAGGTAGAGCTATTCCAAGTTTTCTAAGATATCACCAGACTGATTTCCATAGTGGTTGTACAAATTTGCACTCCCACCAACATTGTGGGAGTGTTCCCCTTTCTCTGAAACCTTGCCACCATATGCTGTCTTTTGAGTTTTTGATTTTAGCCATTCTGACAGGTGTGAGATGGAATCTCAGAGTCGTCTTGAGTTGCATTTCTCTGATGATTAAGGATGTTGAACATTTCTTCAAGTGTCTCTCAGCCATTAGAGATTCTTCTTTTGTGAATTCTTGGTTTTGTTCTGTACCCAATTTTTTGATTGGGTTACTTGGTTTGTTTGTGTTTAATTTTTTGAGTTCTTTATAAATTTTGGTTTATAAAAAAATAAGTTTGCTCTCCCCATATCATTTGGCATAAGATGTCTGCTGGTTACCACACTAGCTCTCTTTCTGTAGTATGTTTTTTTCTTCAAATGAGGATGTTTTTGTACATGGCCTCAATGTGAACATTAAAGCCAAGAATTCAATGTGGGCTGCATTGGCTTAACGGCTTTTCATTTCCTTGTGACCAATGAAAAGTTGCCCTCTGTCGGATGTGGGGTTGGTGAAGATCTTTCCCCAGTCTCTAGGCTGCCGTTTTGGTCTAATGACAGTGTCCTTTGCCTTACAAAAGCTTCTCAGTTTCACTTTTGCTCCTTGGTGTTCCGAGTAGAGACCTCATTGTTAAGAGAGGTGCAGTGGTGGGCTTCTCTTCTGCGGTTCCAGTGACACTGAACTTGAAGACTGTGCTAAGGAAGTCTGTTTGTGGATGTGGCTAGACTTTCTCAGGGAAGTTGTGGAATATAGCATCGATTTTCCTGAGGAGAACTTTATTTCCAGCCTTCATGAGTGATATTCTGTGGTAGGACACCGTATGTTGCTCTCCCCTTATCATTTGGCATAAGATGTCTGCTGGTTACCACACTAGCCCGCATTCTGTGGTGTGTTTTTTCTTCAAATGAGGATGTTTTTGTACATGGCCTCAATGTGAACATTAAAGCCAAGAATTCAATGTGGGCTGCATTGGCTCAACTACTTTTCATTTCTCTGTGACCAAACACCTGAGAAGAAGCAACTTAAGGCAGGAAAGCAAAAGGAGAGAGGAGAAAACAAAGGGAGAAAATGAAAGAGGAGATGGAAGAGGAAGGAAGGCAGAGAGAAGTGAGAGAGAGGAGGAGCAAGTGGCAAAGAGTAGCAAGAAAGGAGAGATGAGAGAAAAGTGGAAAGAAAAGGGGGTGGGGGAGAGTGGAGAAAGAATGAGGAGAAGGGAGAGAAGGAGTGTAAGGAAGAAAGTTGGGGGAGGGACAAAGAAGATAGGTGAGGGGAGAGAAGATGAAAGAGGAGAAAAGAGAGAGGGGGAAGGAAAGGAAGAAAGTAGAGTTTGGAAATGAGAGAGAGGAGAGGAAGAAATGGAGAAGTGGGGAGAAGGGAGAGAGAGGCGAGAGGAAAAAGAGAGAAGAGAGGGGAAATAGAAGAGAATGAGGAAAGGGAGAGGGGAGACAGGAAAGAGAGAGAAGAGGAGAAAAGTGAGAGAGAAGACAGAAGAGATGGAAATGGGAAGAATGGAGGGAAAGGGGAGGGAGACAGAGATTTAAATTAAGAAATTTCTCACACCTTGGTGAGTTCAAACTTTCAATGTGGAACTGGCTACAAAATCAGGCTGAGGATGACTGGTCTTAGGGCTGGAATTTTTTTCTTAAGAAAATGGTTTTCCTTTTAAGGCCTTAGACTGATTTGCCCAGGCCCACTCACAGATCAAGGGATTCCCCTTCACTAAAAGTCAATTGATTACAGACGTGTATCTTACCCACAGACACCTTCCTGGCAACACCCACACTAGTGGTGAGTAAAAGACAAGATTCCCTCTAAGGAGCATAGTGGGGCATGTCTGTAATCTCAGCAATCAGGAGGCTGAGGCAGGAAGTTTGTCTTGAGTTCTTCATCAGCCCAGGTTACAGTGCAAGGCCCTGTCTCAACAAACAAAACAAAACAAACTCAATGAAACCCAAACAAACAAGAAAGACTGTATCATACCTTGAATGTCCAAGGCTAAAAGAAATTTAGTGAATTTATCAAAACAAGCTACTGCCACTCCCTTTCAGGCCTAGGACACTAATTTAGGCCCCATAACAAGTAGCAAGGACAGAAGATTGTGTAGGTGACAGGGTAGCAGGGTCTGCCAAGTTTAGGACATGGGTCAAAGGATTAGAGTCCCAGGTCTTCTGGGAATCCCCAACAAGACAGTAGGTGTTTAAATAGTTCTAAAAGGCATGTTGAGAAGACAGAGGGAAAGTTCCCAAACAGACTTTTTGAAAAGGAAGCTAAAGCAATTACATATAGACCTAAAAAGCAAAGGCTGAAAGGTATTAAACCCACAAAGACTTCCATGGACACGACTCGTGAAGCCCAGAGCCATAGTGGAATCCAGAGTGGAAGATAATACAATCTGTAAAGAATTAGAAAGATCAAATCTTTACATGAAAGAATAATCTTAAAATTGATTTTTAAATAATTTCTTTAGATACTAGGGGGCAATCTTCAGGCACCAAAGGTGGTTTTTAAATAGGAAAAAAAAAGATTTTTCCATTTATAGGATAAAGCTTATATACTACCTACTTTGAATAAAGATGTGGGGAAGGCACATATTAAATTGGGTAGTTAAAAGTAAAGGTGGATTTTTTAATAGGCCAGAGAGCATTCTGGAGGGTCAAGAAATAAAACCAGAATTTAAGTAACTTTGTGAGAGCTAAATTTGGCCTTGAATTTCCTAACTACCAAAAGGGAAAAAAATAGAACACAAGAGACTACTCACCCCTCAGTTTTAGAGTTTGCATTCAGAGTGATGCAATAGCACACTCCAGAGGGAGGACATTGGATCTCAGTGAACAAAAGAGTCTTCTTGCTCAATAGAAAAGCATAGATACTTGTAAATTACACAAATATTATCTGATGGTTAATAACAACTTCACAGGATCTTGAGGCACCTAAGAGAGAAGCCTTGGGGTATGGTTATAAGGCATTTTCTACGCTGGGTTACTGAAATGGGAGGATCCACCTCTACCGGAGTCAGTGAAAAGGGGGGAAGTGAGCAGCAGCGATCGTTCATTTCTCTGCTTCTGGAGTGTAGAGGCCATGTGGCCAGCTGCCTCAGGCTCTGACTGCCATGCCTTCCACACTACAGTGGACTGAACTTTCAAACTGTAAGCCAAAATAAACCCTTCATCCTTAAGTACCCCATGCCTGGTGTCTGGTCACAACAATGAGAAAACAACTACCACCGCACATTTGAAGGAATTTTTACCATGGGAAATGGTTAAGAGGGAAAGAACATATTGAAAAGGCTCTGTACAAGGTAACTATGAAGACTTTGGGAACTGAATGCAAACACAAACCTTACAGGCAGCTTCATTCTGTATGTTGGGGAGCTAGGACACAGCAGGGAATTTCTTCTTGATTAGGTCTTTGGTCTATAAGGCAAGACCTATGTTTTTAGTTTGTAATGTTCCAGGTGTGCCAACATATTAGGCTTGGTATCTAGACTTTGATACCATGGGGATGTGGTAATTGAGTTGGGGCCAAGTGGGATGTACTCCAATCCCTGGAAAGTCTTCAACAGAAACATTGGGCTGTAGCCTCTCCTGTTTCTCTTCCTCCTTTGCACCCAGCTATGAGATGAATGGGTCTCCTTTCCCCACTCCTGCCACCACGCACCATGTTGCCATAGGCCCAAACTGTCGCAGCTAATTGATATTGTGCTGAAATCTCAACGGTAAGCCCAAATAGACCTTCCTCGTACTGAGGTTCATTTACTTCAGGCATTTCTTAAAGTAACAGAGGGCTGAAATAGGGAGGAAATTGTGAGACTGAATAGAGTTGAAGACCCATCCTCTCTCATTTGTCAGGGTATAACTATATTAAGAAAGTTCTGTGACATGGTGGCTGTCTCCTTCCCTTCCTTGGGAACTGTGCTATGTTCCCCAAGTATTTCCCAGCATGGGGTATGGAGGCCAGGAGAGTGTTGTGGTTTGAGTAAGCGGGTTCCCCATAAGCTCAGGTATTTGAACACTTGGCTTCCAGATGATGGCACTATTTGGGAATGCTTACAGGGTGTGACCTTGCTGGAGGAAGTATGTCACTGGAGGTGGGTTTTGAGGGTTTAAAGATTTTTGGTGCTTTCAGTTCACTCTCTTTGCTTCGTGCCTGAGGTTGAAGATGTGAGCCCCCAGCTTCCTGTTCCAGCTGCCATGTCTGTCACTTGAAAGAGAACCTAAGGAAGCAACTAAATAGAAAGGGAAGGGCAAGACCCAATCCACCCAGCTAAGCTTCCAACTTATGAAGAATCTCTTTATATAATTGCCTTTATCATAATGTTTTGACACAGTAACAGAAAAGTAATTAATTCATAGATGAGTGTATGTGTGTGTTTGTGTGAGATGGTGGTGGTGGTGGTAACTCCAACTGGGGTTTTATCGTAGAATGGTGATCCTGGGAGATCAGGAATAGCCATGGCAGGTGTCACTCCCACAGAGTGGCAATGATTCTCAGTTTTTCATGGCTGCATGCATGAGACAGTGCAAATGACACCACTGTCCTTCCATTCTTAAATGGCTCACAGCCAGTGGCTGGACTCTTGACATTCTCCCATACTGCTGTGCCAAAGTCATCTGTTTCAGGACTGTGGGTAGTGTCCTGTTTCCAACATACAGGCTAGAGGATGACCATTTATCTTGGTGAAAAAAAAAAAAGCAGGTTCACAGAGAAAAGATTCCACTTTGGCAAGTGTCTGCAGAGTCCTGGATAATTTACCTGTGTGTGTGTGTGTGTGTGTGTGTGTATGTGTGTGTGTGCACGAGTGCACATACATACATGGATGTGTACTGTTCATGAGCTTATAGGAAGGCCAGAAGATATCAAGTGTTCTGCTCTATCACTTTCTTCCCCATTTGCTTGAGTTGGAGAGGAGGGGCTCTCACACTGAACCTAGAGCTGCACAGTAGCCAGTTGTCCCCAGTGATCCTCCTGTCTCTGCCCTCCATAGTGCTGAGGTTACAGGGATTCATAGTCACACATGTATTTTTAATATGGGCATTGGAGACTGATATTTGTGAAGCAAGTGCTCTTACCTACTGACACATCTCTCCAGTCCCCCAAACAGCTATATCATACTTTGAAGTTGTTGTAAATTGTAATGGGACAACTACTACAAATGGCAAAGATGAGCACCAGGGCATCTTGGCTTCTGCAGAGGTCTCCTCCTGGATGGTGAGGGCAGACACACAAGCACTTTCTTATGGACTGAGCTTGTTTTCAAAGGAGGGAGATGAGAGCCCTTCACACTGCGTGGAGGACCCACTATCATCTAACAACTAGCATGGCAGGTCCTGGAGAAGGCTCTCAAGCATCCAGGCTCCTCAAGCCTAATCACATGCCTCATGACAAAGTTGTCTCTGAAATTAGCAACAGAGGATAGAGAGAAATAGGCCTCAGCAATACCCAGCCAGAGAGGAGGCCCCACTGAGAAGAGGCTGGGAGAACTCAGGTCCAGCAAGAGGAATAAAGCATGGGAATGTGCATCTCTCATGTGGACTGTGAGGACATGCACACACTCAAGTGGATGTGGGCATTTTCTACCTGGGCTCCACAGCAGAGGCAATGAAATGGGAAGACTCAAAATTATAAGGAGAAGCATATATACTTAGAAGGCATTTTGACAGCATGGCCATTTAGCAAGATAACACTAGGCGTTATGTTTGGGATTGTGACCTCCCCAGCCATGTGCTTCAGACCAAGAACTACTTACGCTTATCCCCATAGACCTGGGCTGCTCCCAGCCTTGGTGAGACGAGCTTCTTTTTGCAGTGGACAGCAGCCAATTCAGAGACTTATAGCTGGTCAACGTGCTAAGAATAAAAGGCTAAATGCTCAGCCCTAAGGGGGACATCTACATTAGCTCCCCACCCTCCAAAGGAAGGCCCAGGGAACATCATGGAAGAGGAGATGGAAAGAATGTAAGAGCAGGAGGAAGGGGGAGGGGTGGTGCTGTGAAATGCTGTCTTCTGGAGGTAACCTGGCTGCTGTGTCAGGAGCTTACAGCAGATGTAGTTGCCAGTTCAGGGCACTTAAAATCCTGGCAGGGACGGGGTAGATGAAGTCCAGGCCCTGCCCCTTATTGTAGAGCTATTGGCAGTAGACCGCTACTAGGAGGGGGCAATAATTATTTTTGGATGGGGCTTGTGGCTACTGCTAGGTTTCCCATGATCCAGTGAATGGCCTCACACTCACGTACATATCAGCATGTTATTTAAAAAAGAAAAATAAAGGTGTTAGGTTTAGCTATGACGTGTTGGGAGGGTATGTGTGGGGGAGTTGGAGGGACATGAGGGGTAGATGTGGCTATATTTCACTGAATACAAGAGATTATTCAAAACAAAGAAAAACTTTTCAAAAATTAAAGAACAATTATATTTAAGGGCTGAGGAGATGGCTCGATTGGGAAAGTTCCTCCAAACTAGAGGAACTGAGCTTGAGCCCTAGGAAAAAAGGGGCTGGGGGTATGTACTTAAAATTCCAGTCCTGGGAAGGCAGAGACAAGATTACTGAGGCTTGCTGGCCAGCCAGTCTAGCTTAATCCTTAAAGGGTTGCTGCTCAGTTTATCAGGGGGGTTGGCCTCACTCTAGGGTTGAGGTTCATGAAAGACTCTGCCTAAAACACAACGCGAAGAGGATCTGAGTAAAGAAACATGTTTACTTTTGAACCTATCATCATCCACACATGTGTGTGCCCTTGTATACAAGTACATGAGCACACACACACACATACATACACAATTGTTTGAGGAAGATGAGTGGGTACATATATAAATGTGTCTTTTCTTTAAGAAAGTAACATCTATATTTTATGTTAAATGATAAAAGAGGCCAGAAACCAGGAGTCCTTTTTAAATAACATTTATTTTTCATTTGTCAGTGATTAACTTGGAACTCTTCTAGAACAAACAGTATCATGATCATAGTGAATAAAAAAATATAGATGATCAAATAAAAATATTAGGTTATACGAAGTTAGTTTTTTTTTTTTAAATCATTGTCCTCCAACATTTTCAGGACCTTGGGAATCTGGAAAATGATTTAATTCGCAGGATTTAAAAAACAAATATTTCCAGCAGTTGAACATGAAGAAGACACATTGGAGCTCATTTCAGAGACCCGCTGGACCCGCAAGCATCACACTTACAGGAGATCTGAGAACTGCTGTATATACAAACTTCTGTACACAATGAGAACACTGGAGAAGCCACACAACTAAAACCACCTCTGCTGGTATACAGGGTCATATTTTAAAAAGAATGAAAATTCACCTTCCTATGGTCATATTTATTTTCCATTTGATCCAGTATTTTTAACGGTGTCTCTACTCTGTATATTAGTATCTCTTTAGTAAACTGAGAGGCATCTCTAATTTAAATTATGCCAAGGGAAATTGAGATCTTCTTTGAAGGGGTACACTTAGTTGCTTGATGTCAGCTGAAGTGACACTCGATCACAGGAGACACACTGTGAGTGCAGCAAGGATGGGGTTGAGCAGTCAGCCCTTGGGAGTGAGCTAGAGTCTGGGCTGCAGAGGCAGTGTGAGGATCCTTACAAGGTTACTGCATAGCTTCTCATGGGGGAGGAGGTGGGGAGGATGGGCCTCATCCCTCCCGCTTGGCTAACGCACATCAGCCAAGCTCTCTGCAAATGAATGTGTCATTTGGCACAAAAAGAAAGGGTGTCAGGGCAAGACTGAGGCTATCTGAAAAGCTGACATGCTCAGCGGCCCCAACTTCAAAGAAATCCAGAGTTTGTATGACTTGGCCCCATTCCCACTGTGCTCTGAGATACTTAAGGCCTCTGGCCCATGGCTAGGAAGGACTCCTTTCCAGGAAAAGCCATCTCACTAAAGTGAGGCATCCCAGGCCCTGGAGGAGGTAATCGGCAGGCACAGTAGATGTAGAAGGGACATCTACAGTAGCTGTAGAGAGAGCTTTCTCATCCCAGGCATTCACTGCACGATCCCGGAGTCCACTGAGGTCTGTTTGCGGGTCGTCTTTGGAGGGGGAGGAGGTGGCGTTTTGCTGGGCAGTGGAGGTGGCTGTTGCTAGGAAACAGGAGTATGAAGAAGCCGTCATGACACTGGTGTCCTCACAGAGAAGCACCCTGTCCCTTTGCTGGGGTCTTAACTTGTCAGAGCAGTGGGAAATCAGTCTGAACACTTAGGATAGGAACTGACCCCTCCCTGTGACCTGGCTCTACCCTGCCTGGCTTGGAGCCAGCAGCACATCAGCTACCCTGCAGCCATGTGGTTTTCTGACATCTGAATCTATGTACAGGGATGGTGAGCGCCTCCCTGGGAAGCTTCACTGTTTGTGATGTTAGATTCAGGTGTCACCTAGCTAGTGATGGATGTGTGCCCAGAGGACAGGCTCTCCAGGGTGCGATGAGAGACTCTCCTTTGCCTTCTGAACTGACAGCCCAGGTCAGTCAGCAAGCATTCTCTGCAAAGTAACACTCTACAATTTGTGGGTCATGAATGGCTTTCACTGAGGCTGGAAAGCAGCCAAAACCAGGACCAGCAGAAGATGTGGTCATGACTGTGGGTGAAGGAAAGTTTATAACGAGAGCAAGGGATAGGTGGATTAGTCTATAGGCAGCGAAGTGCTTTGTCCCTGGTACATATTCACTGAAATACCTCCTCCCTCGCAGGCTCATGCGCTTGAACACCTTGACCCTAGCCAGTGGTACTGTTGTGGGAGGTTTCTTAGAGGGCATCATGGAGATTACAAAAGTAACTAACTAATGGAATATATCTTCCAAAAATGAAAATGAGCACACAGCCATGGAGGCGGCAGAAAACTGCATTGCCTCCTGCTGAGCATGAATGACTCAGTTGGCTGCTGCCTTGCTGCTCTCAGGGCTCTCATGACCGTCACAGACACTGACAAGAGCTGCCCAGGAACTGTGCCTCTACTACCCAAGGGCACAGGGAACAAGCAGATGAAGCGGCTGGCAGACTGGGGGTAGTGGGAGCCTACTGCAGGCAGACTTCTCAAGAAATGTCTGAGAGCCACCGTGTAATGTAAGGGCTAGTGTCGCCGTCTCTCAGCAGAGGCTGGATTGTGGTTGAATGTGAGAGAAGTTCTCAAGGGCAGAACCATGTCGCAGGGGTCTCCCATTCACTGCCAGTTTCCTCCTGATTCACAGACAGGTCACCCTAGCACTGAGATAGAGGAAAGGAGATCACCTATAACACGAGCCATCTTACAGAGGGGAGTGATGGCATTGGGAGGGGCTCAGCTGTGACATTCTTGTCACCCAAACATATGGACCTGAGTGAGAAGCTGGGCCCAGGAGCGTGGGCCTACAGTCCCTGCCTGAGGGACAGGACCACTCATGGGCATTGCTAGCCAGCCGTTTAGCTCAATTAGTAATATTCGGGTTGAGTGGGAGACCTTTCTCAAAAAGATAAAATGGAGAACGATTAAGGAAGACATCAGATGTTAATCCTCTGGCTTCCACAGGCAGATGCACAAATGTCCCTATGCATCTACACACACACACACACACACACACACACACACACACACACACACACA
>CAJQZJ010004755.1:3868961-3912384 GCA_907164525.1 Lophiomys imhausi
ACACACACACACACACACACACACACACACACACACACACACACACACACCCTAAGGGAAAGTGAAGAGTACACTTGTAAGTCTTTTTAAGGTTGGTGTGAACTGTGAAAAGGAACACAAATTTGATGGCCTGAAAGCACCCGTCATAGGCATGTTTATATGTGGAAGTCATTGCAACTGTGACATCCACCAGAGAGTAACTGCAGGTAGAACCAACATAGTCTGAGGAAAACATAGTGTTAGATGCCAAAGGTGCCAAGCAGGAGGGTGTTGGGTTTAATCACCATTAAGTAAAATGATAGCTCACATGACTGGTCATATGAACCATTCTGAAATGAATGGTAGCTTAAAATGGCAACAACTAGAGATAGAGTCACCGGCAATGCTGAGGCCAATCGATGATAGTGACAGGAGCCTATCGATCAATTCCCATAGCAGATGAATGATCATTATCCAAAAACGGCTCTCAGGGCCTGTGCAGAGGGAGGCACCTGAGAGGGTGCCTTAACTAATTACGACACACTAACCACTGACGGGCCTGTCACCCAGGCTTGAGCTCAGGCTGCAAATTAAACCAGAAATAAATCACAAAGAGAGCTGGGTAATTAATCTAATTGAATTTGCACCCACTTTATAAACTGAACCACAGCTAGGGCATGTCTGTCCTTCACTTAATCACAAGTGGCACTGACAACTCAGGATGATGGATCTGTCACCCCTGCATAGATGGTGTGACAGAAATGGACTTGTTACACTTCCAAATTCAGAATTTTCAGATTACAGGAGGACCTGGAGGGTATTTCTACTTTTCTAATAAAATAAAGGTAAGTGTGAGGCTCCTTTACTCCAGGTTCCCTGGATCTCTTTTTGTCCTGGGGAGGCCAAGTTCACATTTTAGTGGCTGCCTGAGCCCTCTAGCCTCCCTCAGAAGACACATCCTTCTGCAGGCCCAGCTTCCCCAGCTGATATCTCTAGGGGGACCCTTTCCTACATAAATGACACTTTGGCTTTAGAAGAGCCTCCTGTCCCTTGCACAGCAGAGAAAAAGTCCTACAGCATGTTTAGTGCCTTACAGGAACAATCAAATGCACAATTAATATGCACTTTCTTCCCTCGCAACTTTCTTTTTGTATGTGCACATGCCTGCCTGTATGTGTTTAGACACATGCTATTGTGAATGAACATACATGTGGCAGCCAGAGGTCAACATCAGGCACCATCCCCAGTCACCTGACAAGATCTTTCACTGAACCTAGAGCTCACCAATTTGGCTAGCATGTCTGGCCAGTGAACTTCACGGACCTTCCTGTCTCCCCTGTGCTAGGATGGCAGGTGCCTGCCAACATGCCTGGCATTTTTACATGGGTTCTGGTTGAATGAACTTATTCCTTGCATGGTAAGCATTTTACCTACTGAGCCATCGCCCCAGCCCTCCCTTACTGCTTTCACAAGGGAAAAAAAGAGGTTTGTGGAGTACTGAATACATTGTCTCCCCATGAAGGATTTATGTTTAAATTATGACTGAAGGGGGAAAAAAAATCCCTGTGCCTTGGGGTAGCCACCAGCAGATCTCACATCATCAGGGTTCTTGGGGCTCTGGTGGCTGTACCATTACTTTATGGAGGCTGAACAGCAAAAAGTATGACCAGCTGTACAAATAAGGACTGGGGCATTTTGCTCTTCAGCCTGAGCTGATTTAACTTTACAAGACCATGAATAATGTGGCCTGGAAATGGGGATTTCAGAGCGGACATTTGGCATAAATCATACTTGTGCCTCCTCCCTGAGTTTACCTTCTCTATACACGTTTGAGCTCTAAACAAGAGGATGGGCCAGGGCCACGGACCCCGAGCAATGCATGACAGGAGCAATGAGGACCCAGTGCAGTGTGGCATTTAGGGCCTCTCTCTACTGTTTGCATTAGCAGGCAGGCCTGAGGCTGCTCAGCAGGAAGCACATTAGACATGATAAATGACTTTAAAATAGTGTCTGGTGAGGACCAGCCTGGGGACCATTGTTGAAGAAAGGTTCAGGCTGGCTGCTCATGTGTTCTGCTAGAAGAAGCCAGGCCAGAACGTTGAAACAAGACTTTGAGGGAAGGGGCACTTTGAGGGCTGATGAAACAGTGACGTGGGGCATGCAGTCTGTGTACCAATGTGGATACCTTCTGTGGACTCTCTGGGCAGCAAGTGCCTGTGGCCACCAGGGACCTGTCAGTGTATGGGCAACACTGCCCAGAGGAACTATAGGGCCAAGAGATGGTGGGAAACAAAGGAGGCCTCCCTATGGAACACACCACCTCAGTGTAGTCAGGCAGGCCTCTTGGCGTCAAAGCTGCTGGCAGCATCACCAGCTCAAAGACTGGCATCCAACAGGATGACTTCAGAGCAAGGCCAGCAATGGGAATGGCTGCTGCACTATACAGGCAGGGTGGGCTGCCTGCAGCTAGGGCTAAGATGCAGAAACAGATCGTGCATGCACACCTCAGTCCTTACTCTTCAACTTTTCTCTCAGAATCAAATCTAGGTCCATCCTGTGTTTTGTTTTCCCGCATGGGCCCAAGATAAACCCACTGAGATTTGGGAGGTTGCGGGAGCAACTAAAGTCCCATGGTTTAGATCGCCACTTACCCGCTGTGGGGGAGGGGGAGGGGGGGATGTGGGTGAGCCCATCAAATCTTGGTTTTCCATCAGATTCCCATAATCTGCCATGTTCCCTTTGAGGGGCAAAGGGGGCGGGACATTGGCCACATCCATTCCTGTCATGCCATTCTGCTCCAGACCTGGAAAACGGTGAAATAGTTAAAACATTACCAAAAGTCTCCTGAGCTTGAAGGCTATGGGCTCCACCTGTCTCCCACTCTACAAAAACACTTGTCAAAAGAACCCAGAAGAGGGTAAAGATGAGTAGAGAAGACGAAGAGTGGGAGTCCTTCCTGGTGGAATGTTCTAGAAAGGAAACAGGGTAACAGAGCTTAGAACAACATATCAATTCACTGTGTAAATACTACTGTCTGTGAGGCCTCCTTCTCCTTGGTGGCATCCACATAGTTGGTGTGACAAGGGCTGGGAGACAGCTGCCACTTTGAATGTCTGGCACGCTTTATGGTCAATCTGCCACAATTGCTACTGGAAGGTCACTGGGCAAAGTCCAGCGATGGGGCACGCAGCCAGCTGCTATCTCACACAGTTCACTCACCAGGGCAGTCCTATGATTGTAGGATGGGAAGGGACCCACAATTGCTTTCTAAAGCCAACCAGTTTTATAGGCAGACAAAAATGGCCATTTGTAAGCAGAGGGAAGATCAAAAAAGTAGGCTAATTTCATCAGCTTTTGTTGATACTCTTGAAAAAGATGTTTTACTTTAAACCAAAGAGAGAAAAATGAACACATTTACCGATGGGTGTGTTTTTGGAGTTTTTTTTTTTTTTTAAGGAGTTATCTGATATCAGGGAAATGACAGGGTAGTCCAGCAGTGGATGTGGAAGCCTTAGTATAGAGGTGGGAGAGCAGTGGCCCTTAAGAGTGGCACTTGGGTCCCTGTGTTGTTGCGGTAAAGTGGATGTGATATAACACTCATCATTTAATCTTTCTTTAGTGTGCAAGCCTGTGGTAGTTACAGGATGACAGCCATCTGTCATCCCTGCATTAAGCAATGATTCTCTCACTGTACCTCTTACTAGACAACAGAGACCTAAGGGCTCAGAACACATTGGCACCCTGTGGCTCTCAAGATTCCTTTTGAGGCAGGGGCTCTGGTCCTGGGTTGGGTCCCGCACTCTATTTGCTGAACTCTGTTGCTGAAGATGGTTTTCTGCATGAGATGCCAGTCTAGATTTCCCACCTCAACCCAAGGGACTACCTGATGGTAGTTGCTACTATAATTTTCAGTTGCTGCTGGGGAAAGGGTCCTGAACAAAGCGCTATTGCCAGGGGGATCCTCAGCAATGACATCATAAGTTCCACTTACTGGGCTGAATGCTGAAGCTGAGCTTGGCTCTTGGTGTGACTGGAGGGGGTGTCTGCTGGGAGGACGGTGATGTTGGAGACACAGAGAAGCGCCTTTCACTTCCAATGACATTGATCACTTGGCTCTTGGGTCTTTGGGGCCGCAGGGGACTTATCTATGTTGGGGGACAGAAAGAACAAAGTTAAGGCCTATATGGACTAATTGTGCCTTTTTCAAATTCCTGTGTTGAAGCCTTAACCCCAGAATCCCACAAGCCTATCTAGGTAGAGGGGTTTTGCAAAGATCCAGTTAAGATGGTATAATCATGGCCCCTAATCCAATAAGACCTTAGAAACTAAGGGGGTTGGGACAGCATGCAAACAGGGAGAAGGTCATAGGAAGACAAAAGCAGAGGTGGGGTACCGCTGCTACAAGTGAAAGGACATCAATAATGCAGGCCAACCAGGAGCCAGGAGAAGTATGAAACGTAATCTCTCACTGCCTTAGCAGAAGGGCAACCCCATCTACACCTTGATCTTGAACTTGTAGCTTCTAGAACTGGTAGAGAATAGCTTTCTGTTGTCTGAGCTGTTCACGGAGAGTACAGTACTTTGCTCTGGCAGCCTGTTCCCACTAACACAGAACTTCACATGAATCCTCAACCCAGCCTTTGTGGGTGGGCTGACCTGGATCTTGCTTTGTACCCAAGGATGACTATGGGTTTATAAGTCATTGGGGATTGAACTTAAGGCCTCATACATGCTAGGCACGCACTCTGCCCACCAAGCTACAGCCCCGGTCCTTTGCAGGCTACTTGAACACGATGTGCAAGCAGATGAGTGAGCTATTTGTGTACCTAGTAATAGCACTCAGAGATGCCCACCTAGAATCAAGGATGGAATAGAAGTCTAGAGGCCTCAGTAGGAGGACAGAAGTCCCTTTCCCCTTTGGCTAGTTTCTCTTCTGAGCTGTTATTATCCTGCAGGAGTTCCTTTTCTCTCCTCTTCCTGCTGGCCTTGGGTTTTTGGGTGTACTTGACTTTTCCCCACCTGAGCCTTTTCCCCTGTTTGTAACATCAGTAAATTTAATTTATATCTTTCTTACAGCTTGCTCTCAGGCATTACACATCTGGGAACACCAGCAATTACAAAATATTCTGAGGTAGAATTATTCAGAACTGTTATTAACCTGGTGGAAGCAGAAGAGGCTGTCTCCCAGAGGGCCTGGTCTTGGAGGTTCAGCTTAATCCTGGGGCATAGTGGGTCAGCTGAGCTAGTTTTATAGGACAGGGAATGGCAAGACCCAGCAGGTCATTGTATCTACCTTAGAAGAGACCAACAAAACCAGCCCGGACTGGAGTTACTGAAGCCAGATATAGGGGTGAAGTTCTGGGCAGGGACAAGTCCCTATGATAAACAAGTAGCACACAGACTCAGCCTACAGATCTACATCAGAACAATTTTGTGCAGATGGTGTGGGTGCCATGCCCAAGTACTGCCCTTTTTCTGTAGAAATGGAGAGTCCCCATAGCCTTGCTGGGTGAGGTCAGGACCGGCTCCAGCTCCAAGCCCAGCTCTCTCAGGACGATGTGGACAGGGGCTGGTGAAAGCAACTGAGGCTGTCAGGAACTTCTCTGATTCCCCCTGCTCCTAACACAAAGCTTCAGGAGGATTTCCTGGGGAAATGCAATTGATAGCCTGGAAGCCCAGCTTTGAGAGGCTCAGCTAATGGTTAGGAAACTGTTAATGATGCAAATCAAGAAGGAAGCTGAGCCCAGCCCCACAGGGAGGGAGGAGGGAAATCTTGGAGAGGTTGAAAAGACCAGTTTATATATATGTAGGTCTATGGAAGAGGAGCATTAGCAACAGAAGAGTCCTGGGAACACTAGGGGGCGCTAGAGTCAGAATGGAACATGCAGTTGCTTTCCGGTATGGTTTCTTCCCAGGGGACCATGTGCCAGATAGCCTGGCAGAGGCCTCCATGTGCAGAGATGTGTTGGTGGCTGCACCACACCTCACCAGAGGTAGGACTCTGCTGCTGCAGCCCTGCCATTCTGAACCTCGGGCACCTACTGATGGCAAAGTCAAGGTTCTGGGTTCTGACCTTGTGGTGTAGTTCCTGTGATCTGAGAGCCCCACATGGCAGTGCACCTGGTCCTGTCATTAGCAGATGTTGTCCCAGGAACATGGTCATCATTGGGAAGGACAGAAATTGTAGTGTGATGGCTCAGCATCAGCTGTGTCCTTGACTTTGTCCTCACACGGTTCAATTACAGTCCTTTCTGATACTTGGCTCTACTGTCCTGACGCCTGGTTTCAATACCTTAACACAGAGCTTAACTTAAAATGTCTGAAGGATCGCACAGTGCCTGACTCCGAGTAAATATATCAAAGAAGGAAGTTGAGCCAACTAGTTAGGATGCTGTGGGACCTGAGAGGAGATCTCGGCCCCTGAGGGTGTCTGGAAGCCCAGCTTTCTGAAATAGTGGGCAGGAAATGCAGAGAGGTTCACTAGATCCTCTCATGTATTGTCTGAGGCCCAGTGCCCAGACACTAATACCAGCCTTGACCAGTGCTTCCCGGGCCTGATGCCCTTGGCTGCTAGTGTCTGCAGAGACTGAGCCCAACTCCAGTGAGAAAATATGTCCACAAGCCAGAGAGGCAGTAGCCTTCTTGACCCATGTCACAGCTCTGGCACCCACATCTGCCTTCCACTTTGAGTTGAGCATGTAGCATATATATAACTGGTTTTGGTGCTGGAATGTTCCCTCTGACAGGTTTTAGCATGGCTTGTTAAGAAGTGTGCCTACCTCAGTATTTTGGTGAAACTACCCTTAGTCACAGCCCTAATGGAGCTACTGCCCAGGGACACATATTCTGGCCACTTACCAGTCAAGTGCTATCCATGTCTAGGGGAGGTGGCTCTGAGATTATGTCAGGCTGAACACTGATATGTCTGTCTGCCTGTCTGCCTCTGAAACACTCTGTCTCAATTCTAACCACAGACCCTAAACATCATGGTACACTTCTGGGAGGTCTAGGCCCCATATTCACCTTGGGATGAGAGTACGCTTGCATTTACTTATTTTATATACACATGCACGGATATGTTTGTGTGTATCCACACGTGTCATGGCACATGCGTGGCAGTCACAGAACAATTTGTGGGAGTCAGCTTTCTTCTACCACATGGGTTCTGGGGATCAAACTGAGAGCATCAAGTGTGGAGTCATCTCACCAGTCCCAAGCTGAGCAGATTATAACCCTCAGACAGTGACTACGGCTTAAGGATGAGTGTCAAGATGGGGTAGAGAGGACATTTGTCCATGATTGAGCACTGTTTGTGAAAGTTGTGTGCTTCTGTTATCTGAGGTGCTAGGACATGAGGGTACCAAGTCCAACAGAGCCATACAGAGCCTAGACACATGAGGGCCCGGCAGGGGACTGACCCATCTAGTCCCTCTGAAAGAGAACGAAGGGCAAGACAGCATGCACCCTCGGAGAAAAGACAGCTTGGCTCTGTCTCTGACTGTTGGTTTATTTGAGGTCAGAGATGAGAAGACCTCAGGCTTTTAAGTTGCTATTTTTTTGTGAAAATTCAATAAAACCCAACTGACAGCCCTCTCAGTTAGATGCAAAGCCCAGGCCGGTCCCAGGCACCCCTGCAGAGATCCTCCGATCTCCCGATCTCCGGTTAAAATTACCGTTTCGGAAAGGATCACGGCCTCAGACTGCTGCAGGGAGCCGTCAGCAGGCTTGAATTCCTTATCAAATATCTCTTGGTGTTTGCTGTTCCTTTTCTCCTTCTTCCTGTCCTTCTTCTCCTTGTCCGGATCGTCCTTGTCTAGCTTGTCCTGGGACCTGGAGTGCATCTTCTTTGGCAGCAGAGGCTCCAGGGCAAACCTAGAAGAAATAGATCTTGAAATCAATGTCTTAACAGGACAGCTACTGCTCTTTACCCAGCAGAGATATGTGAAGTCAGGCACCATGCACCAGGCTGTCTGGTAACCTCAGACTTCCACAAGGAAATGAATGGTTCAAAGGGAGAGAGGCAGCAGGGGCCTTTAGATGTACTGAGCCATCAGGGATGATGGATCCCAACAAAGCAGCAGGCTGGAGAGGTGGCTCAGTTGGTTGAGTGCTTGCTGTGCAAGTACAAGGGCTTGAGCATGGTCTTCAGAACTCACACTAAAAAGCCAAATGGGGTGGTATGTGCTTGCTTCTGGGTTTGCTCTCCAGCTGACTTACCTAGATTAGTGAGCTATAGGCCAATAAGAGACCTTGTCTAAAAAACAAAACAAAATAAAACAAAACCAAAAAAACGAAAACCCCAAACAACAATGAAAAACAAAGTACATTGATCCTGAGGAACAATACTTTAACAATACTTTGATCAGTCCTTCAGCCTTCAAGTGCACATACTGCATCTGTACATGAGCACACACTTAAGATGCAAGCATGAACACACACCACACATACACTCTCACACACATGCACATGTGATGTCTACTGGACATAAAGACCACAGAGTACAAGAACCCTGTTACACACATGTTGCCTCTTCCAGTCTAACAGAGCTGTGTGATGGGATTCGCTGACAGGGCCTACGTGCTATTAAAACTGTAATGATGTTGAATTGGGGCATTGATTACCAATGGCCATTAACATCACCAAGAGAGAAAATCAGCTCTGATGGGCCCCTGAAGGGAAGGGCCTACAGCCACCTATAAGGTTAGCTGGCCCCAGGTCATACCTGAATTACACCAGACCTCTAAATTCAGCTCCCCATATGCTGTTAAGAGGGAGGACAGACACACATCAAATAGCACCCACCCGACAGGGCACAAAAATCAATATGATCCACTCATTGCAGTCACAGAAAGGTAAGCAATCTGGATTTTTCAACAAATTACAAGGAAAATGACAATCTTCAAAAAGTGGATTGAGAGGCTTAAGGAGATAATATCAACCAAGGGCAAGGTGAGGACTTCATTCAGTCTGGCTTCAAACGAACTTTAAGACAAAAATGTGAGGTAGGGCCAGGAAGATGGTACAGTATATAAAGCTCTTGTGCAGGTGTGAGGCCTGAGCTCAGATCCACAGCACCCATGTGACGATGGATGTGGTGCTGCCCATCTGTAATCCTAGCATCCCAGCACGGACATGGGAGCAGAGACAGGAGGATACCTAGAAGTGCTGGGGCAGCTAGGCTGGTGCACATAGGGATGAACAACAGAAAGACACAAAGTGCAAGGTGAGGGACCAAGAGGTGCAGTGGTCATGACTGTTACATGCTTGCCTTGGCATGTACATGCTTGTATTCATGCATGTAAATACACACACACACACACACACGCATGCATACACACAAAGATAAAAATAATAAAATAAAAATATGATGTATAGAAAATGAGAAATTGATATCAATGTCATAGTGACTTGGAATTCATGTCAATATTTGAGGTGATGTTAAAGTATATAGTTAAGTTTCCTAAAGGGGGCTTTTCGTCAATTAGAAACTTGCATTGAAATGTCAATTGACAACATGATACAATGCTTAAGACTTGTTACAGAATAAAGATGAAGTTGGGGAGTATGGGGGATACACGTAGGAACAAGATGGGAAGTGAGTTTATAATGTGCAGTTTGGCTGCAGGGGTTAAGACACCCCATGATACTATTTAGTTCATACTCTGCATGTCTGAAAAATTCCCCAAATAAAAAATAAAGGCATTAAAAATGATTGGTGATATACACATCAACTCTTGACTTTGACTATGAAGGTTTTGGTAGTTTAAATAAGAGATGTCCCCCACAGGCTCATTTATTTAAACACTTGGTCCCTAGTAGGTGATGTTATTTTCAGAGATTATGGAATCTTTAGGAGGTGGGGCCTTGCTGGAGAATGCATATCACTGGGGCCAGGCTTTGCTGGTTCACGGCTTTGACCTACTTCCTATTCTCTCCTCTGTCTCTCTCCCTCCTAATCCCCTGCCCCTGCTTCTGAGTGCAATGTGATTGGCCTCCTGCTACAGCTATCATGCCTTTCTTGCCTGCTGTCACACCTTCCTCTCCACGATGACCTCTATCCTTCTAGAACTGTGAACTAATCAAATCCTACCTCCCTAAGTTACATTTTGTCAGGGTATTTGATCACAGCAACAGAAAAGTAACTAAAATAAAGGTATCTGATTTGTCCACCCATTCTTTCACCCACCCATCCACCCACCCATCCATCCACCTACCTATCTATCTATCTATCTATCTATCTATCTATCTATCTATCTATTTATCTATCTACCTATCTATCATCTACCATCTATATACATCAATATACCAATGTCACGACACAGGAAGTATTATGTCTAAAATATTAGAAGCAACAATAAAAATATCATCCATCACTTTATTCTAGGTTTTTCTGAACTTGAAACAATTTTAATAGGCAAAAGGAGGATTTGTGGCCTCCTTTGGACCCTAGGAGGAGAACACCGCTGTCAGTCCTGATGAGTATGCAAGACCTCAAGAAGGTGGCTGTACATTTCTTTGCCTTAGGAAAGGCCACTCAGTCAGATGAACTTTATTTGGCATGTAACCTGTACCATTTGAGATTAAGCCTCATTTTGTCCACACTAGTCAGCTAGCAAAGCATGGTAACCCAAGAATGAATACAATTCTGGACTCTAATAGAGACACTTTCCAGTTAAAGGTTGAACAAACGCCTCCTGGGTGAGTTGGTTGTAATACACCACTCCATCTAAAACCTCTCCATCAATTTCCACCTAACCCCTGTGTTCTCAGGAATATAAAAACCTTTTCCTAACTAGCCTGGGGATTCTCTGGAAGGGAGGCTGCATTAAATTTCTTTAGCTATCTTGTTCTAAGTGACAGGCAGAGATGATTTAGGCACCTCTAAATGGAGAATTTCCATATGGGTTTGGCCTAAATATCAGACACTGATAAAAATTACTGTTAAGAAAAGAACATGAGTACATTTTGCAGTTCTCCTTCAGGCACAACAAGTGCTGGCAAGAAAGGGCACTTAGAACTGAGCTCTCTCTGATATTCTCTGGAAGACTGTGTCTGTCTACCACAAGGGCCAGGAGCCTTCAGGTTCAATAGCAATGAATTATCAACTGAGAGGGCTAGGATAAACACACAGCTGTGCTAAACTACATGCTCAGAAGTTCTTCTCCAATGTGTAAACTGTATGTGCAATTTTTTTTATTTTTGCATACTAATAAATTTTACATGGTTCGGCACCCGAAAACAACAGGAAAATACAAGCATCATGGTGGTCTTTACAACAGTCTGAGCTAATATCCAGGTCGCACTGAGGGTTCATGGGTGTTACTTAGCTTGTAAATTAGCAAGTTCATGCCCTTTTTCAGATCCTATGAGGGGGTCTCCAAGACGGCCTTGCAGAACAAAGGTAGACTACATCCTCCATTATGTATGCTGGACTGGGTAAACCCAGTGGCAGAAAGGAGAGTGGCTGTTGCTGGAGGTTTGAAGGGGGGGGAGGGTGCAAGGTTTGGATAAATGGTGTGATGTTCAGTTTCGTAGATGAAAGAGTTCTAGAGGGACAGTATTTGTACAACAGCGTGAATGTATGAACACATATATACTTAACGTTTTTCTTTAAATTTTATCATATATTTGGGATGTGTATGTGTGTGGTGTGTACACATACACTACAGCATCCATGTTGTTAGAGGACAACTTGCTGAAATTAGCACTCTCTTTGCACACATGGGACCAAGGGATCAGAGTTGGCAGCAAGCGTCTTTACCTGATAGATACCACACCTACTCTTTTTTTTTTCCTTTATTTTTTATTTCTTCAAGTTACATCTCAATTGCAGTCCCCTCCCTATTCTCCCCTCCAGTCCCACCCTCCCACCCTCAACCCCCCATCCTCTTCCCTTTTTTTTTTCTTTTAAGTTTAAGGTATATCTTATTTCCCCCTACAGTTTCCCCTTTCAGTCCAACAAATGGCTCTTTCTCTTATAACAATAAATACAATACAGTACAACAGAGGTAATTAGGCCACAGTTATGAGGGTTATATGGCTTAACATACATTCCCAATGACCAGTCCATATGTATTTGGTACCTGACTTTAACATTCTACTATCTAAACATCTCCATGAGTTTAAAGGTCTATATCTGACTCAACATTCATACTAACTTGCAACACAATTTTAAAAGTATCTTCTTAGATCTATAACACTCTCTTGACTCCTAAACAACTCAAAATTAAATTATGAGACTCTAGCTATCTGTTCTTCAACCACCTCAGAGACCTGAGAGGGATAAATATATCTGATTTTACAGGAAGTACAGGGTCTGCAGCTTCCCAAACTAAGAAATGACATACCAGTGGCTGCCTGGACAGTTCCCATTTTCTCTCCATACATTACAGCATCGATCTTCAGTCATTTGGCCCCGTTTCTCTGACAGACATTGATTATAGAGCAGGGGTTATGAAGGACTTACCTACCCTGTCTTGGCAGAGCTAGGCTGTCGACTTACCTGCTTCCAGGTTTTGTCCTTTTTGGACAGCATTCTGTCTATAGTTGGAGCAAGGGGCTTTTCCTACCAAGAGATAGGCTTGCGACTAATTCAATCATCTCCCACTGGAGATTCTTCGATGCTCATCTTCTACTTGGAGGAGAATAGGGGGTGCTGTCAGGAGTTGATATGTCTTGATATAAAAAAATCTAAAGTTACGAAAACATCTTTGAATGCCATATTCTGCAGATCTCTTGAGGTTTTTGAAGGGGCCCTATCTATCTCTTATATTAGGGTAAGCAGATGTTGCTTGTCTCGTAGCAGGTTTATTTCTGATTAGCTTGGAAAGTAACTATAATAGGCTGTCATAGTACCTAACAGAATGACCGGCTTGCATAACCATTAGTTTGCATTTCTTAATTATCCTAAACAGTTTATGACAATTAGTAGTAAAAGGCCGAAACATCACATTTCATTTTTTTTCTTTACCTCCTAACCCTTCCATCCCATTTCTCTGGGGTGGGGTGTCCTTATATAACAGTCCCTCATCTCAGTTGAGAGTTCGTATGAGGGCCAAGAGCCTCCTCATTCATTGGGGGTTTACGAAGCAGTACTATCAGTGAAAAGTGTCTCGTTGCCCGGGAGAGAGAACTACTAAACAAACAAACCAATAAGCAGACAATAGATAAAAAAGACTAAAAAATAGAAAAAAATATAACTAATATATAAAAAATAAATAAAAAATAAAAATTAAAAGTAAGAAGTCTATGTCCAAGTTCCCTTTGGTGTGTTAGTTGTAGTATCGATACCTTCTACTATATAGCTAAAATCCTACTATAAGTGAATATGCGTCCTTCTGAGTCTGGGTTAGTTCACTCAGGATGAGCTTTTCTAGTTCCATCCATCTGGCTGCAAATTGCATAATTTCATTGTTCCTGATAGCTGAATAATATTCCATTGTGTAGATGTACCACAGTATTTTAGCCTCAGGACCCAGCCATACCACTTCTGGGTATACACCCAAATTCCTCTTCACGGAATCATAAGGAAGTTTCCTCATCTATGTTTATAGCAGCCTTATTTTTAATAGCTAGAAACTGGAAACAATCCAGATGTCCCTCAACCACACCTACTCTTAAACGTGGTTTTGATGGTGCAATTAACTACAATAAAAACATTGGGGGGGTTAATATGATTTTTATTCTGTAGGTTAGCCAAATAAAGTAAGGGACAGAATGTTTTTCTCAGAAGTACTTAACTTAAACAGAATTTCTCTTTCGGAAACCTCAGCAGAAAACAGAATCAGACACCAAAAGAAGACGAGTGACCCAGATGATTCAGCCTGACAGACTCCCTCAATAGCTGTCTCCATCAAAAGCCTACAACCACAACAACTCAATATCGCTAAGACCGTTCAGCTCTACACAATGTCCCAGCCAGAACCTCAGTAAAGCCTGGAAGTTCAGCTTCTGCCTACAAACTCCTTAGGTCATCTAAACAGCTGAGAACAGAAGGACTGAACATAAAAGGATTGTACTAACATTTTTAACCATTTTTCCATTTTGGTTCGGGCCCCAAACAGGTTTACTACGACCCAAATCAGCAGGAAGTCATTTTAAGAGAGCAACGTCCCATACCCAGAGGGTGGGGAGGGTGTTTCTCTGCCCTCCCCCCCTTTTTTGGTTATTTGAAGGACAACTGAAAACTCTGTTATTTAGGGGAAGAGATTACAAGTTGTTAAATGGTCCTGTTTAATGGGTTTTGGAGGTTAGACCCAGGGTATTCCTTCTTTTCCTTTTTTGTATCCTTCTTTATCTCCTATGTAGGAATGCACGGACTTGAGAAAAATTGAGACATAGACATAGCAAAGGAAGGACCAAGAAGAAGGGTCAGATTATTGAATATGCCCTTATACCTTTGTATATTGATACAAAATTAGTAGTATATTTGGCTAAAGTGGTACTGACCATTGTTTATTGTGCAAAAATAAGATTGTATTGGACTATGTCGGTGTTGATATTTGTATATTGATACAAAATTAAGATTATAGTTGGCCACAATGGTATTGACCCTTGTATATGGATGCAATATTAAGATTGTATTGGGCCACACAGGCATTGATCTTTGTATATTGATACAAAATTAAGAGTATATTTAGCCACATTTGAATAGATCTTTGTATATTGATACAAAATTAAAGGTAACGCTTCCTAATGGTATCGTACCTAGAGATACTTAAAAATGAAATGTGAAGCTCTGGCCTCTTGATACCAACCGTCTTAAACTGTTTAGGATAGTTAAGAAAAACAAACTCCTAGTCATACATGCATGTCACCTTGTTAGCTACTATGACAGTCTATCACAGATATTCTCTAAGCTACTCAGTAATCAAGTTGTTAAGAGACAAGCAACATTTGTTTATCTAAATACAAGAGATAGATAGGGCATCTTCAAAAACCCCAAGAGATCTGCAGAATATGGCATTCAAAGATGTGGTCTTAAATTAAGATTTTTTTTGATATCGCGACATATCAGCTCCTGACAGCACCCCCTATTCTACTCCAAGTAGAAGATAAGCATCGAAGAATCTCCAGTGTGAGATGGTTGAATTAGTGGCAAACCTATCTCTTGGCATGTAAAAACTCCTTGCTTCAACTGCAGACAGACTGCTGTCCAAAAAGGACAAAACTTGGTAGCAGGGAAGTCGACAGCCTAGCTCTGCCAAGACAGGGTAGGTAAGTCCTTCATAATCCCTGCTCTACAATAAATGTCTGTCAGAGAAACAGGACCAAAAGGCTGAAGACTGATGTTGGAATGTATGGAGAGAAAATGGGAACTGTCCAGGTAGTCACTGGTTTGTCATTTCTTAGCATTGGAAGCTGCAGGCCCTGCACTTCCTATATAATCAGATATATTTATCCTTCTCAGCTCTCTGAGGTGGTTGAAGAATAGACAGCTTGAGTCTCATAGCTAAACTTTGAGTTGTTTAGGAATCAAGAGGGCGTTCTAGATCTAAGAAGATGGTTATAATAGTGATGCAAGTTAGTATGAAAGCTAAGTCAGTTATAGAACTTTAAACTCATGGAGGTGGTTAGAAGGTAGAATGTTAAAGTCACGGGCCAAATATGTATGAACTGGACATTGGGAAGGTATACTGGGCCATTTAACTCTCATAAATGTGGCATATTTAATTCTGCTGTTTTGTACAGAATTTACTGTTATAAGAGAAAGAACCACTTGTTGGATTGAAAAGGGAAGCTGTTGGGGGGGGGGGGAAGGGGGTGGAAGGGGGGGACAGAAAGGGCGAATAGGGAAGGGTTTGTGACTGAGATGTAACTTGAAGAAAAAAACTAAAGTACTTATATAAAAAAAATTAAAAAAAGTAATAAATCTGGAGCAATGGCTCAGCAGTTAAGAGCATATGTTGTTCTTGCAGAAGACTTGGCGTGAATGCGTGCTTGCGTGCCTGTGTGCATGCGTGTATTTTGGAAAGGAGTTCAATTCTAGCAGCACCCACATGGTGCCTTATAGCCACCTCAACTCTAGTTTCAGGAGATGTGATGCCCTCTGTGAGTACCAGGCATGCAATGTGGTAGACATATATATGTGTAAGTAAATACTTGTATAGATAAAATAAAAATCTTTAAAAAAATAACAAATCTTATTAGAAATAAACAATCTTGTGTTCTCTCTCTCTCTCTCTCTCTCTCTCTCTCAAAAAAGGTGAGTTATCCAGTCACATAAGCCTGGCTCTGGCAGTTGGTGTGGTGGTGACAGTAGAGGAGTTGAGGCACATCGATTCTGGAGTTTTAAGGTTTGGTAGACGCCTTTCTGGTAATGCTATCCAGATCAAGGTGTTTTGCAGTAACCACAAGGCCACCATTGGGATATCAGATACCACAAGTGAAGTGTCTTGGATAGTCTCAGTTTCCAGAACAGCATGTCCAGGGGTGCTAAGCAATTGTAGGGCACTGGTGACACCCCATGAGGTCCCCAGCCTTCCCAACATGGGTTCCCAGCTGCTGAGTCCACTCACCCATCAGAGCCTGGCCTGGAAGGGGTGCTGTCAGAAGAGAGGGAAGAGACAGAAGCCACTGACAGGGGCCGGGAGGAGGACGGCATGGTGAAGGACCGCACCATGGACCGTGGACGGCTGCCTCTCCTGTCGTCCAGGCCTGAGGGCTGAGAGAAGAAGAAAGTGTGTTAACACCCAGCCACTGTGGCCTGATTCTTGTGCTGAAGCAGACTCAGCAATGTGGGATGAAGACCGCATGGGCCCACATTTCATAACCTGTTTCCTTTCTTGTTCTGAGCTGAGGGGGAGAAATGAAGACAATTTCAGTATTTTTGGAGATCCTACTCAACTGAAAAGAATACCAGAAAATAATTTTCTTGTCCGTTTTATTTTAAATATAATTTTCTTCTCGAAGATACATAAACCTGTTCTACAGTGGAGTTACTCACCAGGAAATTCAATGCAGAGTACGTCTAGAATGTGACTGAGAATCTGTAAGATCTTTGCATGACCTTTGTTTACTTGCACATTGCCACCTGAGTCAGATGCCCAGACTCACAGAGCTATATTGGCTCAAAGCTCTCACTACACAGGCTGCCTCCCCACACTAGAGGTGAATCTTCTTGGGTGAGAGTGTTGGAGGAGACGCCTGGACCAGGACCCTTTCCTACAAAGAGGACCAAAGACACATTCCAGGAAAACAGTCACTATGGGGAATTTTCCAGTCTTTCTTTGACAACTTACTGTATATTACCAAAAAAAACAATGCCAACAGGATAATACAGCATGTATCTACATCTAATTAGCTAGGAGACACCTGTGTACCTGAGCCTGAAGCCAGATGTTGGTACATCTGGACCACAGCTGCTTCACAAACACTTTCCTTGGGCTGGCAGAAGCCACATTTTTGTGTGTCACACCCCTTGTGTTGTATCAGCGTCCCTACTGCAACCCAGGATGCTGGAATGTCATACAGCCAACCACCTACAGGAAGGCTGGTCTGTGTTGCAGTTGCAGCTCTTGGAGGCAGCAAGGTATTGATGATATATGATGCAGAAAGGAATGTGGCTGGGTGCCAATAAACTCTTTTTAATTTTTTTTTTTTAACAAATAGTGAGCCCTGGTTCAGTGCAGGCCACTGGCATACAGCAATCAGCATCTGGTGTTTGCCAGCACAGAGTCTTGAACGTAGCACCAATGATGGTCCCAATGATAGCTCCATGGATGGTCACTATGTTTAATCAGCCATCAGGAGGAAGTTACAAGGGGTAGGGTGTCTTGTAGGTTCTCCCCATGTGCGGAAATGTTTTCTACATGACACCTGGAGGCTTAGTAATCTACACCACATCCTCTTCTCATTCTTTCTGAAGCACTGCTGGCATGCAGAATACTTTGATCTATAAGGTCTCCCCTCTGCCTTGGGCTATACCCAGGGATGGAGCTGTGTGCCCATTCCTGAGAACATCCAGCATGTGAGCTTCTATGTCTGTGATGTAGTGGTCTTCCTAGAAGACATGGGTGCTCATAGACAGGTGCTCATGCACAGAAGGAGACCACGGAGGGCCAGAGGGTACAAAGGTCAGGTACAGCCATCCTCAGCTTTACAGAAGACCTAAAGTAAAGAGGCCTCCTACTGTCAACCATCAAGGGCTGGCACTGTAACCAATGTGTACATGCATTGGGGTGTGTAAGAGGAGGACGTGGTCAAGGGATAGTGCTGTCCAACAAAGGACAGGAGCCCTTGTTGGAGGTTTGTATTTACAGGGTACTCACAGAGGTGAGCTGTGGGCTCTTCTGGTCCATTTGTTTCACTTCTTCACTGAGAAGAGCCTCAGAATTCTAGAACTAAGAGGACTTTCATTTGTTCCATCTGAAGCAACCAGCCTCACCCACTAGGCATGATAGTAGAAGTACCTTGCTGTCTGCCTGTTCCAGTCCCAGGTTGGTGCTTTGTCTCTAGCACCAACCATGTGATTGTGTGTAAAACAAGGAACCGCTGTGAGCTGCTTTTGGGACATGCAGAGAGCCCTTTCCCTTCTGTGGTCTTTTGTGAAGATTGATGATTGCATATAAGGCTTGGTACAAGGCTGTTAGCAGCTTCTTTCGTCCTTGTCCTGTTGCCTTGGTATCTGGACAGAAATTTTATTTTGGTCTTGCCAGCCAGAGTGACCGCCAGGCCCTGCCCTGTAGTTCTGAACTACATCTTTGTCTTTTGACTGAAGTATACTTTCCCACCATGCCCATGAATGTTGACTGCACATTGAGTTATGGGCAGGTGACTAGATCAAGGTGACTTCCTGAAGAAGGGAGAGAAGTAGGTGTATTTTATTCTACTTATATGGCAGCTGTGCACTGGAGACTCATGCAACATGTTGACCCGAAAGCAGTCAGGTTTGAGGCCATGAGATGCACTCTTGGACCAGGGGCCTGGCCTGAGTCTCCCACTAGGCAAAGTGGCTCGGCACTGCCCTGGAGATGCCATCAGAGCCAGTGTGGGGGACAAATGATTGGACTCTGCAGCTGATGGGTGTAGCACTAAGGTGCTGGGGTTTGGGGTAGAAGTAGTAGTAGTCACATGGAGAGTCAGGCCTGGAGCTCCAACCAGCACTTGGTCTGAATGATAGTGTGGTTCAGGTGAGGACAGGGGTGGAGGAACAAAGTAGAGCCCAGCAAAGTCCCCCAACTCTCACCAGACTTTAGGAAGAGGACAAGAGGGACAAGAAACAGAAAAAAGTTTCATATGTGTGGAGGCGAAGCAGATGCCCTCTCATGCTGTGGGCAGCAAAGGTAGAGGGCAGTGGTTGGTGTTTCCATTCTGGGGGGTCCCTGGGAGTCTGCTCAGTGTTCATTCAGGAAGCTGTGTCTCCTTGGATCTCCAGAACTGACAAAATAGACAGCACAGAGGAGCAAGCTGGAGAGGCCCATGCATTACACAGTCAGGGAGTGTCTATTGCTTCCCTTTCTGGGGCTTTAGGCTGGCTCAGAAACATTGACAAAATGGTTTATGTCTTTTCTGGCGCTATTTATTTATTTATTCATTCATTCATTCATTCATTCATTTATTTATTTATAAGCCCATCCATTTGAAAAGAGGATGATATGATATTACTTCTCAAAGTATCCTGAGATGCTTGTAGGTTTCCAAAGTACATGAGAAAGACAGGTGCTTTCCAGCCTGCTTTTATAAACACATTCTTCACAGAAGGACAGGCTGCAGCCTGAGATACCCAGAAAGGCTGGCTGCAGAGCCTCACACTGAGCCCCAGGATGGAGTAGGACTCAGGAAGGTTGCTCCCTGCATCATAGTACCATGGAGGCAAATGCTCTCCAAATTCTGTCTCCAGATCATGTTCTGAAAGCCTCACTGCCCCTGGGTGGGATGTCTGGCTGCCCCCACCAAGAGAAGCATGCCATTTGGGGAAGGTGATCCAGAAATTACTTGTTTTTAGCCAAGGATGGGTGCCCAGGGACAAGGGAAACCTGTCTGAAAAGACCCCCATCATCTTTATAAGTCCTCCGTGTCCCCCGACCCCCACCCTGCACACCACCCCCACCTTCCTGGCCTAGCTTTCTATTCTGACCTGTGTCATACAGCAAGCTTTCTGAGTGATATTTCATAGCAGTGGAGGGATGTAAAAAGTGACAGGCAAGATCAATAGGTTTCTTTAATTGTGGAAGATGCATTAAATGGTTGATAGAACAGGAAACACTGCACTTAGTTAAAAACCCCGGAGCCTGCACAAGTGCTTAGTTCTTAGAAAACTTCAAAGCAACATGAAACCTTGGAAGAGCTGACTTCTGACACACCCACTTTTGCCACTCAGCCCTCATGGTGCCAAGCTGCGGGCTCCAAACTGTCAACAACACTGCTCAAGGATTCTGACTTGCTGAAGGGTCCTCCAAAGCAGCAGGAGGAGGCACCCTGTTTTCTCAGCTGTTTACCTGCAGAGACACTACTGCGCTGTCAGTGTCAGACGATCATCTGCATGGGTTTGTAGACCAGAGTCCAGGATCATTTTCTTCTGTCAGGCTCATGCCCTGCTGGGTCAGTGACAAAGCACTGACCTATGAGATTGGAGATGCTGGCTCTACCATGAGCCATGCTCAGTGAGGGTTTGTCTACAAGAGTACATCTGCAGGGTTCTTGGCATTGCTGAGAATCAAAGCTGCCCATCTGTCATGCTTCTGACCCCAGTCCTAGTCCAGGATTTTTTCAGGAATTCATCACCAGAGCCATTCTGCCCCATGTCATGAGCAAAGCCTATTTCCCCTGAGTGGTACATCTGGCTCTCAGAGACTGCATGCCTTTCCAGCTGCAGCCTTTGGTGCCCTTCTGTCAAATGTATGCCTTTGTCTGCACTGGCCTCTGGCATGACACTCAAACCCCTGCCTGCCTCCCAGCCTGGATGATTCCTACCATTTCTACCTTCTGCAACAGCTAAGCCTTTAGCAACAATTTAGAACACCAGCAACCCATCTCTTCTTCTTTCCTGGCCACGGTGTGGGTGTGTGCGTGTGCGTGTGCATGCTGGTGAATGAATATACATGTGGAGGTCAAAAGACAACCTCGGGTATATTTCTCTTGGGTGCTGCCCACCTTGCATTCTGAGAGAAGATCTCTCACCTTGCCTAGAGCTCTACAAATAGGCAGAGTTGGCTGGGCAGTGAGTGAGTTCCAGGGATCTTCATGGCTCCGTCTTCCAAGGATTGCAGTTAGACGTGTGTACCATCATGCCTGGTTTTATTTTATTTTACAGGCATTATGGGGATTGAACTTTGGTCTTCATGCTTTCAAGGAAAATTTGCTACTAATAAAGTTATCATCTCCATGAGCCCACTGACCACAGTTCTTAGGCTACAACATCAAACTAGGCCTTGACTCCGTCTGTGCTTTGGGATAGATACCATGAGTGCTGTCAGCTGAGCATTACAGAGCTCTCTGTGTGTGGCATGTCTGGAGGCATGAGCTCTGTAACTCAACTGAGCCCCAAAGACCTCTGTGCAATTTCTCCATGGCCTTGAGGGACTGGGAGTTAGCCAGATTCCCTGGTAGGCAGGCAGATAGGGAGGAGACCTATGACTAGATAATCAAGGTGGTAAACTTTCAAGACTGGCTTATTCCTCACCCACCTGACCTGAGACAAAAGCCTGGCAGTTTAAAACACAAGGACTTTTCTACCACCAGCAGCCCTGCCCTGCCACTCCCATAGACTGACTCGGGGATCTCAAGGCCTGATCAGGACATAGCAGTTATGAGCCACTCAGCCATCCTGTCTTTCTTCACACTGACCAACCCTAAATTAGGGGAAGGAGATTCTTTGGAGACCTAAAAACTCTAGCCTGACAAGAGACTGGGTTTTCAGCTTCCTGAGTTCCCTGTCTGCTTTACAGTGAGTCTTTTTCTCTGTGTATCTGCTGCATTGTTTCCTCACCCCCAATAAACACACCTTTCTTCAACTGCTAACTCTGTGGCTCCTGTTCGCGGAGTTCTAAGATTTCTCCACTAACTGTCATACTCTAGATTTTTTTTTCTCCCTTTCTAAAAAGTCTTTAACTACTTCTACCAAGACCCCTAGACTGTATCAACCTAAACAGTACACTACTTAGAGAAGATGAGTGAGGTATTTGGAAATTAAGAAATCTCATAAAATGGGCTGATAAGGAGGCTGAGGGCCCTGAAATCCCTTTCTTAGCAGGCGTTACAGAGGCCTCAACCCCTCCTCTCCAATGGGACACTCCTCTCCTGTGACTTGTCCACTTACCATGGTCCTGACGCCATATTGTTTTTCCACTTTTTCCTTCAGCTGCTTGAAGCAGGCTTCCATGCGCTCGTGGAATGGCCTCAGTGCTTCTGTGACTTTGTCTCCATGAATCCTGATCCCTTCAGCCAGAAATGGAATCTGAAAAACACAGGTTGGTGTTCCTGATTTGGCCAGGAACAGGTCTAGATGGAGCAACACACAGGAGAAAGCACCTGCTTTTGTTACCAAATCAGAGTGACTAATTAAACTCATCAGCAGGAAGGTCACCCTTCCCTCCCCAGAGATAGAAATGTTTAAATAAGAGTTCCTTGGGTCTTGAGGGGACCATGTCCAGGGTGGAGCACCTCACATGCAGGCACTCTGTTACTTGGTGGGGGTGGGAGGTGTCTTGTTACCCAGTGAGTCCCAGAATATACTCTATACCAGTGTTTCTCACTGGAGCGTGGGGATAGTCATGCTTTGAATGTGTTCACATGTACCTTGTTCTGGTAGCAAAAGGTCATGCCAGGGCCCATTCATCAGCTGAGAAGATTATATTTATAAGCGACTGAGAAGCCTACCCCAAACAAAACAATCCAATTATAAGCGATGTATAGTCCTGACGGATATTCTTATATGGAAAGGAAAACTAAATTTATTCTCCCTTAAAACCAAAAATAATCGCTTCTCTGCCGACACTACTGTCACAAGATATCCATGCCAACACTTCACTTCCGACAATAGAAATGATGCTGACCTTTAAAACAGTCACACGAGACATTTTCACTCTCTCAGTGGCAGAGACCCCTGGAGCGGTTACGGCTAGGGGGTAGGTGTGAAAGCAGGCTCCATTCTGTCTCTGGCCTCTGCTTCTCCCCTGGTATCCAGACTGGAAGTTAGTCAGTCTTCAATGCAATCAAGCTAAGAGGTTTCTTCTTAATAATTTTTAATTAAATAAAAATACTGATTAAAAACAGATTTTCCTAATAAGATAGAATACCAATCTGAACCAGCATATTTATTAGAGAGAGGAATAATAGGTACACAATTGAATTTCATGGGAACAAACTCAAGGAATCTTAGCAAGATGAATCTACTCATGAGCTGTATCTGCTTCCATTTATAGCACACAGCTGCTGCCTCTCTTATACTCCAGGGAAGGAGGGACACACAAACACCCCCATATCCAAAGCATATTCAGGGGGTACAGACATAAATCTTTGAATTTTGTTTTGCTGACAGTTGGGCTGAAACCCAAGGCGCAGGCCAGTTGTTACCTATTTCTGTCCAGTTATCACACAAGGCCTGTGTGCAGGTGAGCTTTTCAAAACAGACAAGGTGTTTTCATGTCCTGTATGAATTCCTCCTGCAGATGGCAGCTTCCTTGGGGATTGCCACCACACACCCAGGACCAGCCTTAGAAATGTTCACTGCTAGTCTTTTGTTTCCTGAGTTCTGACTGGGCGAGGAGGCATGGGGTGGTAGTGGGGTTGGGGACGGGGGACGGGGGGGGGGGGGCGTGTGAGGGCAGGATGGGAATGACAAAGATACACTGGCACATCTTTGGGTGGTATGGCAAATGTGTTGTCTGTGGAAGAGGGGGACAAGCACCTGTGGGAAGGCTGTCTCTAGGTGAGAGCACAGTCACTCTAGACGTTTAGAACAGTTCTGATTTAGAAAGGCTGTCTCAAATGTACAAAAGGCAGCCCAGTCATCCTGGGTTTTGTGGTGGCAGTGCTGGTGATGGTTGGGGGTGATAAAATTATTCTCTGTCTCAAGAAGGCTACTTGATGGATGAGTGAGACTTGAGACCCTTGTTTGCACTGGGGTTGCTGGAACCTGTGGTTTGGCAGGTAAGACTTACAAGGTGAGAGAATTTACCACTCTATCATCCTGACGCTGAGCAGATAGAGCCTTCTCAGAATTTAGCCCCTGCTTCTATATCTATTTGGAACTGAGCTGCAGCTGCTAATCTAAATGGAAGGAAATAAAATGCCATTCTGTGGAGTTCAGTCCAACGTATGAGGTGCTTAACATACAAAGAGAAACCTCAGACCTAGGGTCTGAAATGGTCTTAGGAGGCCTTTTTGTTCCATACGTTCAAAATATCTTTGGCAGGCAGATTCCTAACCCTATTCAGTATTGCCACAGATGCCACAGGACTGTGCCCCATAGTTTGAGTAACCAAGGGTACATTTTGGAATGTTATTTCTTTTTTTTTATTTATTTATTTATTTATTTATTTATTTATTTATTTATTTTTTTTTTTACTTTATTTTTTATTTCTTCAAGTTACATCTCAATTGAAATCCCCTCCCTACCCCGCCTCCAGTCCCACCCTCCCACCCTCTTCCGCCTCAACCCACCCCTCCCCTTCCTTTTTTTTTAAGTTTAAGATATATCTTTTCCCCCCAACAGCTCCCCCTTTCAGTCCAACAAATGGCTCTTACTCTTATAATAATAAATACAATACAAAACAACAGAGGTAATTAGGCCACAATTATGAGAGTTATATGGCTTGGCATACAATCCCAATGTCCAGTCTATATGTATTTGGCACCTGACTTCAACATTCTACTGTCGATCTATCTCCATGCGTTTAAAGTTCTATATCCAACTCAACTTTCATCCCAGTTTAAAAAGCATCTTCTTAGAACACCCTCTTGATTCCCAAACAACTCAAAATTTAACTATGAGACTCTAGCTATCTATTCTTCAACCACCTCAGAGACCTGAGAGGGACAAATATATCTGATTATATAGGAAGTGCAAGGCTGCAGCTTCCCAATCTAAGAAATGACATACCAGTGGCTGCCTGGACAGCTCCCATTTTCTCTCCATACATTACAGCATCAATCTTCAGTCATTTGGCCCCATTTCTCTGACAGACATTGATTGTAGAGCAGGGGTTATGAAGGACTCTCCTACCCTGTCTTGGCAGAGCTAGGCTGTCGACTTACCTGCTTCCAAGTTTTGTCCTTTTTGGACAGCAGTCTGTCTACAGTTGAAGCAAGGGGTTTTTCCTACCCTGTCTTGGCAGAGTTAGGCTGTCGATTTCCCCGCTACCAAGTTAACATTTTTAATCATTTTTCCCATTTGGGTTGGGCCCCAAACAGGTCTACTACGACCCAAATCAGCAGGAAGTCACTTTAAGAGAGCGACGTCCCATGCCCAGAGGGTGGGGAGGGTGTTTCTCCGCCCATCTTTTTGGTTATTTGAAGGATAACTGAAAACTCTGTTATGTAGGGGAAGAGTCTACAAGCTGATAAATGGTCCTGTCTTAATGGGTTTTGGAGGGTAGCCCCAGGGAATTCCTACTTTTCCTTTTCTGTATCCTTCTTCCTCTCCTATGTAGGAGTGCATGGGCTTGAGAAAAATGAGATATAGACATAGCACAGGAAGGTCCAGGAAGAAGGGGCAGATTATTGAATATGCCCTTATACCTTTGTATATTGATACAAAATTAGTAGTTTATTTGGCTAAAGTGGTATTGACCATTGTTTATTGTGCAAAAATAAGATTGTATTGGATTACACCGGTATTGATCTTTGTATATTGATACAAAATTAAGATTATAGTTGGCCACAATGGTATTGACCCTTCCATATGGACGTAATATTAAGATTATATTGGGCTACATAGGCATTGATCTTGGTATATTGATACATAATTAGAGTATATTTAACCACAATTGAATAGATCTTTGTATATTGATACAAATTTAAAGGTAATGCTTCCCAATGGTATCATACCTAGAGATACTTAAAAATAAAATGTGAAGCTCTGGCCTCTTGATACCAACCGTCTAAAACGTCTAGGATAGTTAAAACAAACTCCTAGTCATGCAAACATGTCTCTTTGTTGGCTACTATGACAGTCTATCACAGATATTCTCTAAACTACCCAGTAATCAAGTTGCTAAGAGACAAGCAACATTTGCTTATCTAAATACAAGAGATGGATAGGGCATCTTCAAAAACCCCTTGAGATCTGCAGAATATGGCATTCAAAGATGTTATCTTAAATCAAGATTTTTTTTTATATCAAGACATATCAGCGCCTGACGGCAACCCTATTCTACTCCAAGTAGAGGATAAGCATCGAAGAACCTCCACTGTAAGATGGTTGAATTGGTGGCAAGCCTTTCTCTTGGCATGAAAAAACCCCTTGCACCACTGCAGACAGACTGCTGTCCAAAATGGAATGTTATTTCTAAAGAGCCCCAGACTCTGGAAGAGAGAGGGGACGTTCCCAGCCACACCTCCAGTTGTTCAAAGGGAACTCTCAGCTTTCCTCATGAGTGCTCTCCTCAAGCATTATGCTATGCGTGCCCTGCACATGTCCAAGCCTTGTCTGCAGCAGGGAACACTCAACAGCTTTGTTCATTGCTCTGAGGGCACCAGCCCCTGCAGAAAGGGTGGTGCCTCTTGTCAGCTGGGGATGATGACCAAGGCTGCTCTCTCATCTTTGTACATTTCAAAGAAAATAAGTATGCTGCATAGTGGTTTAATAGGAGAAGGCATGGGCCCATCTTTGGACACTCTGCAGGTGTGTTTGAGGGAAGACAGAGCTGAGCCTTTGAGGGAGCAGCCCTGGCTGAGTATCACCTGCAAAGTCTGCAGGCCACAGGCAGCCTGCATTGTGCCCAGTCTTCCAGTTGTTGAGGGCCAGGTCACCATTGTTTTCTGTAGAGTCATGAAGCAGAGCTGAGGAGCAGGCCGAGGCCCACCAGCCAATCTCACTGGAACTGTAGTTACTGGAGACATGTTTGTCTATGACTGTATATACCCATGATGTAACTCAGCCAGCAAGCTCTGGGACTCCTCCCAGGAGAAACCCTGCTCTGCCTGGGTAGAATTTCGAGCAAAACCTAAACTGAATAAACTAATGAGCAAAACGAGAACAAGGCTAACCATAATGCTCTTGTTTTTTTTAATGAACATACGACTCAATCACTGATATGAAGATATCAAAACACTTGCAATTGAGAGCAAAGTCACAGGTAATGTTCTGAATATGCATTTTTTCCCTTTGCTCTTTGATTTAATGACGTTGCTAGAAAACAGACTCTTTCTTTCAACTTTCCCATGAGCTGTTTTAAAATTCATCTTTTAATATAGCTATTAGGGGCAATGACATGGTGCTGGCATAAAGTCTCTCTCTGGGGAACAAATTATTTTCCTCTGTATGACTTGAAACTCATAAAATCCAATTTGCTGTAAAAGCTTACAGGGGGAAAAAAATCAATAGAACTTCTGCAGACCAAACTAGTTCTTGTGTACAGCATTCTGGGGTATTTTGAGTTCTATGCCTCTGGTTTCTAGGGCCTCAAATGGAATCATACAAAATTTAAACTCTTCTTTTTTCTTTCTTCCTACCAACCAACTTTCCTTCCTTCCTTCCTTCTTTAAATAAAAGTCACAAGGAGACTGGGGATGTGACTTATATTCTCTGTGAAGAAACCACTAATTAATCAATAGTGTCCCTCCCTTTGCATTCGGAGGGATCTTATGTCACAAAACAATTCCAGGGCAATCAGATTTCAAAATATTTATGACAAAAATCAAAATATCTCTTTTTTCCTGTAATTCTCTAAAAAATGTATAAAGTTGCACGTGCATGAAAAAATGGCCATGGTATGAAAAAAGAAAGCCCAAATATTAACAAATCTTAGTGAAGACTCAGAAACTAGATCTTGTATTCCAGCTGTTTGGGGTATAAGACAAGTCAGCCACTGCAGATAAGTTTGGTAGTAGCTGAAAGCCTCAGACCTAGAATCTTACACAGTACAATCTAGCCAGAAAGTAGAGAGATGGCAGGTATTTGTGCACTCAAGTTCATTTCATTTTTAGTCACAAAGTAGACATAACCCAAATGCTCATCAAATGGATAAACAGTGGCATAGCCACAAGCAGAATATTAGCCTTCCAAGAAGATATTCTAACATAAGCTACAACAGGGATGAACTTGAAGTCATTATGCTGAGTAAACAAAGCACACCAAAGAACCAATCATACACAATTCTACTCTTAGAGTCACCAGGTTCATACGGACTAAAAGTAGAAGGACAGATGCCGGAAACTGAGGGAAGAAGGGACTAGGGAACACAATTAGAACTGGTGTATGCGTCACAAGAGCAGGAGAACTGTCCCTGCTCCTCACATGCTGCAGCGCTTGGGAGAGCAGGCCAGGCATCCTGCCAGTATAGCACACCACAGCTGGTCCTGGATATGGGGGTTGTGGGTAAGCCAGCCCTGAGAAGTGAGTGTGGGAGAGTCAGCCCTGCCTTTGGTGTGCTATGTGGTGGTGTAAGCCTGGGAGAGATGCCCTCTCCTCCCTTTTGCCCTCACCACCATTGGCTGATAGGAGATCTGGCCCAGATGGGGGTCACAAGAGCAGGAGAGCTGTCCCTGCCCCTCACATGCTGCAGCACTCGGGAGAGCCGGCCAGGCACCTTTCCATAGTAGAACTAGCTATGCAAGTAGGGGTTGCAGGTCCAGAACCAGGGTTTTGAGTTGGCGCACTCCAACATCTACCCCATGGATGAACTGCTGGAGTGCAAGAAGAGATCAGTTCCACAACCCAGAACTTCAGGATCTCCAAGACACAGGACAGTTATGGCATATCTGAGAGGAATTCCAGTGAGGTTCCAGTACTGATGGAGTAGTGGAAACCAGGGGCCTCGTGCCAGACCAAGGAGTCATTAAAATGAACATTTGAAAGCAGAATGTGTGGACAAAGTCGAATATTGTGGGACATACTGAGATACACTGCAGTTTCCACAATGAGCTGTTATTTATTATGCTGGGACAGATTGCAAGTGTGGAGGGTGGGTCTGGGGGAAGGTGGGAAATGGGAGGGAATAGGGTGCATGATGTGAAATGCAAAATATAATTTTTTTCAATTAAAAAAAAGAATTGGTGTATGTGTATGTACTTAGAGCTGTGAAAATCCAGTCATCTTCAAATTCAAATTTAGAAGACTTCCAACATGGCTGTAAACCATAACTCAGCCCCACACCCTAAGTGGTCTCACTGGCCAATGTGCTGGTCACAGAGATGTCACAAGGATGCGACCCTTTTAGGAGTCAGTACAGAATGCTGGAAAGTTCTCCTAGGAGGAGCAGCTCTTTGCTGAGCCTGGGTGTCCTTAGGCCCACCCAAGAGTCTAGGGCCAGGCTTAGCCATGCATGCAGCCTGGGTACCTGCCCAACTCTAACACAAGCTGGCTAGCTCTCCACCTCCCACAGCTTGGGTACATTCCTAACTCCATCACAGGCTGGCCCACTCCCTACCCTCTGCCGTCTGGCTAGTAGGGTTACACCTGATGAAGATCATGGAGTTGCAACACCCTTGCTGCCTGTGTGAGGAGACCTGTAGCAAGTCACTCTAGTGTCAGAACCAATATAGATGGAATAAGTGTAGAATGCCCAGCCCAGGGGTTCCAGGAGGCACAGACACCAGAGGGCTACAAGGGGCCCTCTGGAGCTCCCCACTCTTGAAGCAGACGGCCAAGGAGGATTCAGCCCAGAAGCAAAAATGGAAGCAACATAACATTCAGAACCACAGCTGAATAAACACAAACAGATGCACATCCTTCAGAGCTGCCTCCTCACGGCGGAAGCGGTGGGCGGGCTGTAGCTACCCTATGGATCTCTCTCTCTCTCTCTCTCAAGGACCACAGAGGCTAATGTATGAGTCTTTGCAGCTCCGAGTCCACCCTGATATCTGAGACTCTTCTATTAATTCCAGCACACAAGTGTTTCCTAGCAGATCTTGTTCATTTGCAACACAGAATTTTTTTTTTTTTTGGGGGGTGTTTAAGTTTATCACAGCGAGTGTGTTGACCCAGAGGCCACTGCCATGCTGGTAGGAATGAATATGAAGGGGCCCAGGCCACTCCTCTTCTTTTCCTAGCCATACAAACCTGCCAGGCTATCAGATCCTTGAGCTTCTCGATCTGTCCATGGGCCTCAGGGTGCTCTTGCAGGTATCGGTCTATGAAGAAAGCCTGTGAAGACGGGGAGGCGTTCAGCACGTGATTGACCACTACAGCACTGTACATAGGAGCCTTGGGAAGAGACCCATGCACAACCCCATCCTACAGCCCTCCCATGGCACTCTCTGCAGACCCTGGGTTGGACCCTCCTGAGGACCCAAGGTCAAACACAATACATGGAGCACACAGGCAGCCAGGAGTCCCAAAAGGCCATAGCAGGTCTAGAATTCTTAGTCCTATTGAGAAGCAGTGGCTATATTCCTCCTAGCTGAACCAGTGCCTGGAAGTTCACCTTCACATCTGATATTCTTCTGTTACATTGATTCCAGCCAGACAAAGATTTGTCTGGAAGACACAGATATTGGGAAGGTACTAACTTTTCTTCCACCATCATTGCCAGCTCACTAGGACAGCCCTTTTGGTTCCAGGTTGCACTGTTTAGATCTATGTCAAGCTTCTTTTGTGTAATGCCAGCAGACAAATGGTTTTGGTATTGTGGACCACATAGGCCTAGTGGCTCAAATATGTCACTGCTGAATCAGGAAAATTGTCACAGGCCAGAAGTAAATAAATGCATGTAGTCTCAGAGTTTGCAAAAATGGACAGTGGATATGGTGAACAGACCTAGTTTAGCCTGTACCCCATGATCTTCAATTTCTGTCCATCCCCACTGAGCTACTATTGACGGAGGCCAGAGACCCCTCCACTGAACCTATACCATCTCTCTAGAATAAACATTTGAACTCTTGCTTGTCTCCAGAATGGAGTCTTTAGGTCCTTAATGACCCCAAGAGTTCTGGAAAGTGAGGGTAACTCTCCAGGATAACGTCTGGGTTCCAGGGATGGAGTCTGGGAATGCTCAGGCTACCCAGAATGTGTCACATGCCTTCTCATAATTAGCAAAGCCACCCATAACGGCAGGATCCACAATGCCATTCAGGAGCATGGACAGGGGGTTGATAGGCAGGCCTGGGTCATCCAGGTGCTGCTGGACCATGCTGCTGATCTTGTCATTGGTCAGCTGCATTGTCTCGATGGCATTCTCCAGGGGGCTGATCTCCACCTGCAAGAAAGAGAGAATGGTGGGCATCACCCCAGCTACTGTGCTGTGCACAGGTGAGGTAGCCACCCTGGCCTCCTATATACATTTCTCCTGACACATGGTGTCTGTGCAAATAAAGGTATTTGTGGTTGAGAAAATCCAGTCCTCTTGAGCATGTTAATGCAGATTTACAGGGCTTTAACTTGTTTCCACCAGACCTCAGCCTGGCCACCCTAATGGTCTCATGGCTAATGTTCTGCCTGCCTTCTATTCACCTTAGTAGCTTTGGGAAAGAGAACAGAGGTCTCAGATCAGGAAGTGATCATGGCCCCAGGAGGGATAGGCAGAGGGTCCTGAGGGCTCTGGGGGATGGGAAGGTGGGCATCTTGGCTGCTGTGGAGAGGTCTGGTGGAGGGACATATATGTTCATGGAAGGGCTCAGAGCTCTCATTGATATAGGGAAAAAAATAAGTGGACATGCAGTAGGGAAGAGCCAAATTGGCAAGCTTAACCAAGTCCTTAAGCCAAATGACCAGGTGTTTCAGGGACTCACTGTTAATTGGATAGCAGGAGCCATTGCCTGAGGTACAATCCAGCCCAGGGAACACACATGAACAAAAGCACATTTTAATTAGATTTTTTTTTTTTGAGACAGAATATCATGTAGCTCAGGCTGGCTTCAAATTCAATATACAGCTGAAGATAACTCTGGGACTTGTGATCCTCCTGTGTGCTAGGATTACAGTTGTGCACTGCCACACCCAATTTATATGGTGCTGGGGATAGAACCCACAATGTCGTGCATATAGAGCAAGCATTCTACCAAGTGGGCTACCAGATCCTTATCCTTTTATTGGATCATTTTATATGGGCAATTGTCATAGGCCTGATATTTCAGTCCTGGCAATAAACCTATGGCACAGTTCTGTGTTTTGTTAGCAAAGCCATCCTGTAGCTCCCCCAAAAATGCGAGTTTCATGTAAATAAAAGTGTCTTACAGTGCTAGAGATAGCTTAGTGGTTAAGAGCACTGGCTGCTCTTCCAGAGGACTTGGTTTGATTCTGAGCATCCACATGGTAGCTCATAACCATCTGTAACTCCAATCCCAGGGGATCCAACACCTTCTCTTTTGGCTTCAGCAGGCATTGCATATACATGATGTAGATAGGACATACATGCAGGTAAAACACCCATTCATAAACAAAACCAAACAGCAACATAACTCTGTCCCAAAGCCAGGCAAAGTTTGGCTAATACAAAGGGAATCATGTCTTTAAAATTATGTTCAAGGAGGAATATATTCTCACTTGAACTGACTAAATTCTATTCATTATTTGTCATGAAAATGGAAGGAAAACTACCAGGAAGAAGCTTGGTAGAAAGTTTATGCCAGTGGGAACATACTTTAAACTTTTCCTTTAGTTAAGAGAAAGAACTATCAAAGCAACACAGCTTTGGCTGAAATTACTAATGTGTGAGAAGAGATGGTTTTCTTGTTAGCTAGTCCTGGAATGGCTACACGGCTTTGGGAATAAGATGCTGGAAGAGATGGGGGCATATTAATGCTCTAAGGTACACACAGGGTGATGACAGCCACTGAAGGGTTGATAGCATGTAACAGGCCACAGTGATCACGGGGCTCTTGAGGACAAGGAATGCATGTGAAATGCAATGGGAAAGGGAGAAAGATACTTCCTTCTGGGGCTTATTCTTACCATGAAGACAGATTTGACTTCAAACCACCTTAAAATTCCTGGCAGTTTATAGGCTGTGGTGTAGATGGTTCTCTCGATCCACATATTCTGTAAGAAGAGCCCACACAATACATGTCAGTAGGACAGGGTTTTGTTCTGCTGGGTATCTGTGTGACTGCATCCTGTGAGTCCTTCAGCAGTACTAGGTCTGCCTGTGTTCACATAGGGCAGGTGTGGGCTGAGGGAACCTATGGAGCAGTGTTCTACTTGACAGTTACAGTGCATCATCAGAATGCCCTATTTTCTGCCTATGAAACATTCTTCTCTGTTGTTTGATAAGGAAATAGAGTGGATGAGCAGGGGTGACATAAATACCCCAGAATGAGAGAGGTTTCCTTTTAAATAAGTGTGTTTAGGGGAAGGGCCCAAGTGAGTTTTACATTACCTTACATTATTACCCTTACCTAGATTTCAAAAGAAACTCAAAGGCACAAATGTACCAAAGGCATTCGATACATTTCCTAAAACTGACCGCTTGTGTTTCAATAAAATGGCCACTTTAAACAACACAATTACTATGTTTCTATGGTAACATAGTATGGGAACAGGAGAGAAACACAATGCACTGATGAGGACCTGAACACTTCAGTGCCCTTTGTAAGGCTTCTCACCCAGTGTCATGCCTTTTTTTTTTCCTTTTTTGAGATAGGGTCTCATGTAGCCCCTGTTGGCCCAAACTTAGTAGGTAGCTAAGGGTGAACCTGAACTTGTGATCCTTAGTGTTGGGATTACAAGTGTGTACCACAATATCCACTCAATTTATGAAGTGCTGGGGATCAGACCTAGGTCTTTGTACATTCTAGGTAAACATTCTACTGTAATATAACCTCAGCCCTTGGTATATGCTAAATAAAAGTAGTTTCCAAGTTGTGGTCTTTAAAAGCTTCACCTCGCATACTGCATGAAAGGTTTTCAAACCAATAAGACTGATTCTGTCTCTTTAATGGCTGGTCCACAGCTCTAGCAGAGTTCTAGACTGTCAAACCAGAACCCTCTAGACTGCCTCCTTCTCAGACTTCAGTCACGGGATAAAAACTACAAAAAGCTGGCTTGGCCTTTACAACCTCTGAGATTCCAGAGGAAAGCAAGGGGTCTGTTGAAGCTTCGGGCCACAGGCAGATCTTTGTCTCCTAGGCTAGGTTCTTCTGCCTGTGTTTGTGGGGGCTTGCCAGAGAAAGGGTAGCCTTCCGAGTTTGTCCACTCTTCCTTCATGTCCATACCTTATGTATACCTTGGATTTATGGTCAGTTCCTAACTCAGATCCCCAACTTGGTTAGCTCCTCTTCAATGGCCCTTGTTCCTGAAGTTTCACCCCGTCAGGCTTATAGTTGTTGAGACAGCTTTTGGTCTTATAGGGCAGTTTTCCTAGCCCTTGCCTTTGGGGTCAGAAGCCCTGTGAAAAGGGCCAGGATCAAGTTTCTCACTACTGAAAATCACTTTATTCTTTTCTGGAAGCCTGAACCTTTGTCAGGCTGTGAAGGGCGAAATCTCCTGGCTTCTGAATGCTCCATCTACATGTGAGGACCCAAATGGGGCCATCTAGAAGCAGCACAAGCTCCGAGGCTTAGCACAGCTCAAAATGTCAGGTGTCTCGGTTATTCTTAGCTCTGTTGCCGGCTCGCTGAATACCATTCAGCATTTTGCTTGGCCTCCATGTGTCTGTTCCTTACAGTGTAAGAATATACATACTGCAAGATGGGGGAGGTATTTGAGTCCCAGATACTGCACAAAGAATGGTATGATTTATTACTGTGAGAGAAATTCTCAGAAAACTGTTAATACACTGTTAGTGTCGATGTTCAGGATGTCTGTGCCTAGGCTCTGTCCCTAGACACACTGTAAGGACCAGCTCCCAAAGAGTTGAGATGTTGGCACTGAGCAAGGAACCCAACTTTTGTCTTGAAACATTGAGTCACCTCACTCCAAGCTCCTGCCATCATACAAGGACACTGGTCTGGAGACAGAGGTAATGCCACTAAGGTGACTCCTAGGAGCTGTGAAGGAATTTCAGGTTGTCCCCTGAGGATTCCTGGGGAGGGAGGGCAAAAGTCCCTTTACTCAAAGCAGCCCTGATAGCAGGCTCCAAAGTATGCTTTGGTTCAGGGTGGGTGTTAATTTACTTTTGGCCTCTTGTACCTCAAAGGCCTCTAAATAACAAATGAAGCTATTTTAGCAGGGCTGGTCCTCGCTGACTTGGGAGCTAAGGTCTCTTGCAATATGGTTCTGAAGAGGGATTCTGCCAGGAGTTCCAGTAAGAAAGGTCTTAACATGTCAAACTACAGGTTTGTCTGAGGGCTTTTGAAATGGGCTCCATTAAATTAATTCATTTCTACCATTTCTTTGAATGTGTGTATAGTTGTGTGTGTACTGGTAGAGAGCAGAGGTCAACCTTGGCTCTGATCCCTTTGGTATTGTTCACCTTGCTTTGTGACATAGGGTCTCTTATTGGGACCTGGGGCTTGCCTAGTAAGCTAGAGTAGTTAGCCTGTGGCTTCCAGGGTCCTGCCTTACTCTGTCACCCCAAATGCTGGATCACAAGTATCATCACACCCGGCCTTTTTGACATGGGTTCTGGGGATGGAATTCAGGTCTTCACGGTTGTATGGCAAGCACTTTACTGACTGAGCCACCTCCCAGCCCTACTTGTATAATTTCTAAAAGACTATATGTCATGTGTTACTGTTTCCAGGGCCAATGTGGAGGCTGCAAAAAGGAAGAAATATCTGACAGTGTCTTGAGCCCTGATTGGTTGTCATGACCAGGGAGATCATACGGGGTTCAGGCGAGTGATGTATGGTATGGCCTCACAGAGGATCACCCAGTGCAGAAAGTCAGTGGGAATACAGCTACAGTGTAAGTTACAGGGAGGCCCAGTGCTGGCCTCGCCTGACTGCCATTGTCACCCAAGGTCAAATAAGCCTCTGGAGATCTGAGCACTGAGATTTACTACAAGGGGATACCCAGTGCCCTAATGCCATTGGTACATTATTATGCATCTCAGCTGTGTGACATGCTACTAGCTTTCCTCAGTCTGCATTGTGATGCTTAGGATGCCGGCATGGGCATGTAATATACACAGACATTTAACACTGCCCATGGCCTTGTGGTGATATGCTCTCCAGGCCCTTCTGGGGCTGGAAGAATAGGTGAAGATTTTTGGTTTTTGTTACAGTGGTTGTAGGTGGTGTTGTTTTAATTACCGCAAATTCATTATCTGGGTTTTTCTCCCCTTTCCGGATGGGCCGAGAATATTCAAATCGCTGGACCTCATTCACCCTGTAAAAACTGTAGAGACAGAAAAAACATTAGACTTTTAACCCACAAGCAACTGATTTGCTATTAGACTGAGGGGAGGAGGGGTTCTGTCTTCAGAACACAGTACTACATCTCAGGAAGTGTCCCCAGATTTGACCTGAAGCCATGGCCTTGGCTCCCCCTCCAGAGGCTCCTATAGGTAGAAAAATTGATTGGAGACTTTTACCTCCTCTTTGTCTCTGAGAGCCCTCAGGGGAGATGAGATGCTGAGTAAGGGATGGATGGATCTGGCAAAGGCTTGAAAAGGAGATGATGTGAAGGAGAGAAAAAGGGCCTGTGGATTCAACAGGCACTTCACTACTTTAAAAAAATCAATAATGTGTCATTTTAGTGATATATATATTTATATTTATATAGTTTAGTGATATATATATATATAATATATATATATTTTATTTTTGAGGCAGAGTTTCATTATGTAGCCCTGGATGACCTGTAACTTGTTATGTAGACCAGGGTGGCCCCGAACTCACAGAGATCCACCTGCCCTAGCTAGCTGAATAATTTAACAGTTAACTTATGTAGATAAATTGACAATATGCGTCTTTTATAAAGGAAGGTGTCATGTGGTTTAATTTCAGACTTTTGAGATATAGATTTAGCCGAGTGGTGTGCAAGCCATAAACAGACTGTTGTCTGTCTTCCTTGGGGGGAGGGGGAGTGGGAGATGGGCCTGTGTTTGGGAAAGGTGTGTGTGTGTGTGTATGTGTGTCTATGTGTCTATGTGTGTGTGTGTGTGTTTGTGTGTATGAGACTTAATTTTCTCCCCAAGAGGGAATGTACACAGAGCCATGGAGCTTGCAAACAGGGAGCCCTCATTTGTTTCCATGACTGCCAAAGCAACAGTGATGAAAGGCTAAAGGGCCCAGGGAACTCCAGGATGTGCAACAAACAGACCAGAGGAAGAGCAGTCATCAAAGAGGCCGCAGCTCCCACCAGGACGAGGATCAAATAGAGAATTCACATCAAAGAGCCACTGGGGAGGCGGATTCTACAGTGCTTCCCAGTCAGAGTCAGACACAGTTCAGTATAGGTGTGTGATCTCAGTCCCATTGGGATACATCCGTTTAAATGCCACTGCATGAGCCTGTCTGTGTGTTCATATGTGTGTGGGCATACCTGTGCATGTGGAGGTCAGAGGACAAACCTGGGTGTGGTCGTTCAGGCACCTTCCACTTTTTGTTTGAGACAAGGTTTCTCAACAGCCTGGAACATTGCCAAGTAGGTTTTGTAGGCTGACCAATGAGTTTACAGTGATTCCCCAGTCTTTGTTTCCTATCTTGTCATTGCTGGGTTAAAATATGAACCACTCTACCTGGTGGGTTTTTTTTTTTTCATTTGTTTGTTTTTGTTTTAGAGACAGAGTTTCTCTGTTTAACAGTCCTGGCTATCCTGGAACTCACTCTGTAGACCAGGCTGGCCTCGAACTCACAGAGATTAACCTGCCTCCAGAGTGCTGGGATTAAAGGCGAGTATCATCACGCCCAACTTGTTTTTGTTTTGTTTTTACTGTGGGTTCTGGGGATTAAGCCAAGGTCCTCATGCTCCAAGCCAAGTGCCCTCCTTACCAATGGAGTGATCCCTCTAACCTGGGGGGGGGGGGGCGCAAAAAGTTTTCGCACTGCACCTTCACGAGGAACAAATACGGTTAGCAAATATGGTTAGCAGCACAGTTGGGTTTCAACACTGCTGGGGATTCTACCCTGAATGTGTGGTCTCTAAGGAGACCCGAGAGCTACCTCCTCTTCCTGAGTTTCATCTTTCCAGACTCTGGGAAAGGAATTCTGTGCACCCCTCTAAATACTTTCTTTCCCTTTTGTGGATTGGTGCTAGAAATCATTAGCTTCCTTTGTTCTTGGGAAAGGGCAGAAAACACATCTAGCATTGTTCTTCAAAGGTTAGAGTTCACATTTAAAAGGGTACACTTGTTAGCAAGAAACCCATGGATAGCATCTTGCCACTTCCTATTGGTAAGAAAGCTGACAGGGTACCTTACGATCTGCTCAGACACCGGCCTGTGAAATTTTGGGGGCAAATCTAGCTTGGGCTTCACTGTGAAGCACTGGATGTCTGAGGGAAGACGGTTAAGGACCAAATGGCAGCATGCATGACAACCAAGAGAAGGCCCACTCAGTTCCCCCATGCACCAGTGCACCAACTGTTCCCATGAATGGCCCGCCTGCTGCCTTAAAGGATACACTGGCCAGGAGAAGTCTTGATATCATCGCCTGGTGGAGATGTTGTCTTCATTTTCTCAGCATTTGGAAACTGAGTCAGTAGCCGAGCTTCAAAATCTTCCCGCCGTTCATATTCTTTCCCTCGGTAAATGAACACCTTTCCCTGGAAACACAGACCTTTGTAAAGAACACTGCAGGTGAAGGACCAAGAGAAGCTCACATACAAGAGCACTGGTCTTCAAAATGTGTTTGACAGTTTTGGTTGGTTGGTTGGACAGTTTTTTTTTTTTTTTTTAAGCCACTGCATTTAAGAATAGCAACTGCTCTCACCAAAATTCATGTGGCAGAACACTCACACCATGAACTTCACTCTTTCTGATAATGGCCAATTAAAAACTGACGCAGGAGGCTAGCAAGATAAAGGCACTTGTAAGTCAAGCCTGACAACCGGAGTTCAGTACCTGGGACCCACATGGTGCAAGGAGAAGTGACTCCCAGAAGTTGTTCTCTGACTTCCATAAGTACACTGTGGCATAAGTACACACACACACACACACACACACACACACACACACACACACACACAAGTTCTGTTTTATATAAATAAATGTAATATGTAACTAAGCAAGGTGCAGGAGCCCCACACATGTTCACACAGGGTTAACCTGCCTAGTGTGCATGGACAAGGGCATTTGTTTTATTTCCCAGGTGGATGTTGAAGGGACTAAGATATGCTGACTGGAATATGATTATTTAAAGTCGAATTTCCCCACAGAACTGTGACCATTGTAGGAGTTGCTCAGCTTCCTTCTCCTCCTCTTTTTTTTTTTTTTTTCCTTGAGACAGAGTCTCTCTATTATGTATGTCTGTCTGTCCTGGAACTCACTTTGCTGACCTCAAACTCATAGAGAGCCACCTGCTTCTGTCTTCCAAATGCTGGGAATAAAGGCATGTGCCACCAAACCTATCAACATCTACTTTCATTTTCAGGGAAGCAATAAGGATTCTTACTTGGGGAGCCTTTCACACCCCACTGTAACCAAACAGGATAACCAGATATAAAGGAACCTTGACCCTCCTCTAACTTCTGTGTCCTGACCCACCCATCTCTCAGTAACATCTGAGAAATTACTGTCCTGTCAAGAGAGTAGTTTGTCTTGCTTTTATTTTGTTAAATCATTAATTTTTGTCAAAACAGCATCAACCCTGGTCATATATTTGGAATTTATTCTCTTGTGAAAATCCCCATGTATATGTAAAATTAATTAGTTTTTAACCTTCTCTCATGTGAATTGGATCCTGTGTTAATTGGGTTCCTAGATGCAGCAGAGAGTCCACATGAGAATCCAGCAGCTAGTGGCAGCTGCCTGTCCCCTGTATCCCTAATTAGGTCATCTTTCTCCTGTCAAAAATAACATAGCTCTACACAGGACTAAAGGGAGGTCCCCAGAGCCTGACCCAACTCGTGGGTGTCACATGGACCTCAGTAGAGATGGAGAGGTGACCCAGGCCAAAAAGGAAAACCCTGAGCTGGTGGGATCCCTAAAGCCTGGAGGCCGGCAGAGTGTACAGTAAGACTTCCTTCTGGCAGGATGAGTGCTGCATGGTCCTCACTCAGCAAAGACAACGTGCACACAGCTCTTAGGGCTGACTTCTGTCATTTCATAGTGATAATCTAGATTTCATTGGAAGCTGTTAGCAAAGGCTAGACCAGGTGGCTCTGGTGTGTGCACCCCTCCTTACACAGGCCACACCGTGCAGGCCACCTCTATGTAGGTTCAAGGCAGTCACTACATGGACATCCGGAAAGAAGGCCCCTGAGACACACAACAGATCTCTACAAGGGCCAGAGAGTGCTGCGCATGTCAGCTCAGTCACAAACAGGCGTCAGTGGCTAGAACACAACACTGCTGCTGTCATTTGAAGGTTGCTGCCTCTCCCACCTGCCTTAGTCCTTTCCTTTGCTGCTTCTGTCTAGCCAAAAATTTCCGGGCATCAGTTGGTCACTCTAGGAGCAGCCCTGCCATTTTAGCGGCTGCCCACAGGACAGATGTGGGTTGGAGGCAGTGAGAAGCGGGAAGCTAGAGAAAGAGGAGCAAGGGAGGGACAGGGGTAACAACAGCATTTTGCCAACATTCTTACATCTGTGTTGACTCAGCCTTAAGTAAAAAACTTATCCAATTAACACATTTTCACAGAGATAGGGGAGACACTTGGGACACGCAATTAACTACCCTTGCTGTGGCTTGAATGCCCCTGCTACTCTTCCACTTTTACACCGAAATGTGGTGACCAGTGTAATGGCGGCTGGGTGGCTGTGGGTGCTGGGAAGGGACTGGATCCACAAAGGTCTCCAGAGATTTTCTTCTCCTACCCTACAAGACCTCATCAGACATGGAATTTACTGGTTTCTTGCTCCTGGACTTCCCAGATCTGTGAGCAATACTTTTTTGTTGTTTATAAATTACCCAGTCTAAGGTGTTTTGTTATAACAGTCCAAACCAATCTGAACAATTCCCTTTTCAAATCCCAATTTATTCTGCAGTTTAACAAATTACCAAAGAAGTAGCAGTTTAAGAATTGGATTTTTTTTTTTCTGCTTTGTACTTAGGTATGGCTTTAAGCATCGCTATGGAAGGAAAAAAAATGTCCTTTTTTTTCTGGAAGAAAAATATCAAGCAGAAAGCAAAGTAATATGTAGTCTTAATTAGAAATATAAATACAGAGTCTGGGCCTCCTGTGAGGCTCTAGGAAGCCAAACATTTCAGGAATGCAGTAAGATTTATTAGACACCAGACCACTCAGAAAGTAGCAAGCATTTATTAAGCTTTACCCTCGAAGAAGGCACAATAGTAAAAATACATAAAGGCTTTAACAGAAAAACACTAGAGTTATAGAGTTAACAGAAAAACACTAGAGTTATAGATGAAAACACTAATAATGTTTTCCAGAAATGACCATTACTTTGCATTCTGCAGACGTCCTCCAAACATGAAAATGGGGGAAATGTACATATAGTCAGAGATATTTATTCCTTGTGAGGATTATAAATATTAATAAGAATGCAAAAAAGCAATGAGCCTGATTTATGGAGAGAAACAGGGCCAAGGGGACAGCCAGATATCTCAGTGTCTGCTCTCCCAGAAGCACAAAGTGGCTAAACATTCCGCCCACTTTTTGGTAACTGGTAATGTCATTGTCAGACTGACCCCTGCCAGGCAGTCTGTGAAGCGTAATGGATATATTGCTACAGCCCCACAGAGTTATTCAGGTGTATCGGGAAAGTCAGCTCCATATTAATGAAGCAAGTTAAACTCTATTCTTACTTCACATTTTGTCCTTTGATGGTGGAAGTGACCCAGGATGGTCCCTGGAGTCTTCAGACTCCAGGGCTCCAGACTATATTGCAGTGTGCCTCCCCGGGAGCATTTCATTACATGCTCGGGCAGGTCGCAGCCTTGCTGTTGGAACTAGATAACTATCGCCAAGGTTGGTGGCCTCTGTATCACAGTGGGACTCTGTGCATGGGGCCGAGACTCTAATACTCCATGAACAGGATGAGTGTGCCAAGTCCAAGGTTGGCTTCTCTCTTCCTTGAGACATATACATGTGGAGGCACATATAAAGATTCTAAAGTTTTTATAAAATTGGGCAACTTTTACTACATACTTCTTTTTAGATTTTATATGTGTGTACATGTATGTTTGTGTGTACAAGGGTACCCATGCATGCATTTGTACATGGAAGTCATATATCAACTTTAGGTGTCCTTTCCCAGGTTGTGTGAGACAAAAATAAGTCATAAAAACAGGTATGGAAACACGGACTAGAAAAGCAAGATCAAGAACATCTTCTTCAAAAATGTGAACCAATTTCACTAGTTGGCCAGGCAACATTTATTAACATACTCTAGTATCCCATGGACATTGGGAAATGCTTTTCTAAAAGGGCATCATGGCTATTTCTCCAGTTATGTGTCCAAAACACTCAGCTTTCCCATGGAGGAGATGGATTCAGTTTTAAGCATTGTGGTTGTGAAAATCCATTTCTAATTGCTCATAAAATTAAAGACATTTATGTTCATATCATCACTATTCACATCAGTTAAAATGTGGAGATAAGTCAAATGTCCATCAGTGGGTGAGTAAACAAATATGGTATGTCTACACAATGGAATATTACCCTACTTTGAAAAGGACTTACACATGCTACCACATGGATTAACTTAAGTGCTATTATGCAGACCAAAAATAAGCAGGACACAAAAGGTCAAACACAGCAGGACCTGAGTAATATGGAGGTAACTAGGGAGTGACTCCCAGGGCCATACATAACAACACAGGGTCCTAAAGCTGGGAGTAAAGAAATGGGTAGCTGCTGTAAAGGGTATAAATTTTCAGTTATTAAAAAAATATTTATACACATATATGTATATATTCACACATTATATATATGTATAATGTATATATATACATACACACATACAAACATATATGTGTGTGTGTGTGTGTGTGTGTGTGTGTGTGTGTGTGTGCACTCGCGCATGCACATGTGCCATGCATACCACAGAGTGGGTGGGGAGGTGAGTGGAGCCCTGGGGTGTTGGCCAATGTCCTGTACTTTGTTTGAGGCAAGGTCCTTTGTTGTTTACTGGTGTATATACCAGACTAGCTGGCCCATGAGCTTCCAGACAGTCTCCTGCCCCACATCCTATCTTTTGGTAGGAGTACTGGCATTACAGATTCATGCTATTGAGTCTGGCTTTTTGTTGGTTTGGGGGATCTGAACTCATGTCTTCACATTTGTGGAAAGTGCTCTGTTAACTGCGCCATCTCTTCCCAGCTTGCTATGTATACTTTAACACAACTAAACACACACACACACACACACACACACACACACACACACACACACACACACA
>CAJQZJ010004755.1:3912394-3989233 GCA_907164525.1 Lophiomys imhausi
ACACACACACACACACACACACACACACACACACACACACACACACAAATCTCTGAGGAGCGCTCCTTCAGGAAGAATCACACAGAAAGCCTATATGTGACCATGACCAGAGTCCTCATGTGATTAAAGAAAATATTCGTGGTCCCTCTCTTGCACCCCAGAGTCAGCATATGGTTTTGCAGTGCAAAGCACTAGGACTGGAAGGGGACGCTCTGCTGAGTGAGTGGACACTGGCTCAGAGTGCAAGAACCAAACTTACCCGAAGGAATGAAGGGAATCCTTGCCCATAGTAGCCCACAGCAAAATAGTCTGGCTTGGGTCTTATCACCTTGACGATGTTCTCATAAAATTGTGCCTGCTTTTTCTGGAAGGAAAAGTGACAACTCATTTCAGGGTTGAGCAGAGAATTGGAGTACCCACCCTTCTGGATTCTTCTTGGGGGCCTGAGGGCTGCGTCTGGGTGAATCTCACTGGTAGTTTTGATGTTATTTTTCATGCTGTCCAGCAAGGTAACCTAAACAAGCCACACGTGGTTACTAGTTGTCTGTTAGGGGTATTTTCAATAGTTCAAGGAGATGATTTGCCTTTACTTTTAGTGTTTTCGTTTTTTAACGGATGCAGATCAGATGCTAGGAGAATTTGAAGGGCAGAATTATTCTACTCTAAATTATAGGCAAACATTTTATCATAAACATAATGTGCTGTGCAGAAAAAAAAAGAAAAGAAAGAAAAAAAATGGCACGGCTGAGGAGGCAGCAAGTAACAACTTAGAGGATGTCACGGCCTGACAAGGTTCTGGCTACCACCTGTCCGCCTCCTCCTGTGCAGAGTGAGGTCTTTAAACTAGTGGAAACTCTCAGAGACTCCGGGCTGTCAAGACCCCTGTATTTAGGACGTCGGCACCTGTTAAGCATTTCTAATGGAAGTTTTAACTTCTTGTCCTCCTTGAGAATAAAAAGTGAATTTTCATGAGCTGGAATCAACCAGCAGTTAAGCACAGCCGTTTCCTAAGATAATACAGTGGGGGCAGATCAAAGTCAAGAGAACATTTGAGCTGGATCCTGGTATGAAAACTGAATAGAGAAATCTAGGAACAAACTAAAACCAAAACCGAAGCCAAAGCCAAAGCCAAAGCAAGGGCCTACCAGCAGTTCACTCAGCTGCTCATAATCAAACATCTCCGTTTCGTACTGCTCTGCAAGTTCCTTGCCCAGGGCAATGGCCTCCTCCCACATCTGTGAGGGACACAGAGAAAACAGAGACCCAAGCATGAATCATGCATCAAGCCAGACAGTGAAATTATTATCCACAATGAAACATCCAGAAATATTCTAGCTAGATTAACGGACATACTGGGGAATCATGCAGGAAATATACAAGCATTTTCTAGAGGTTCCAGCCTTTGGCTCAGGATCTGCCATCTTGACTAAACTGTTCAAACCCAAGGCTCATCCATCACCCCAGCTCTTCCCATAGCAAGGCGGTCTGCTGGCCCATCACTACCTGTCCCCACTCTCCTGCTGCCAGTAATGGCCGCCAAGGACCATCTGTCAGGGCAGCCTTGGAGCCAGGGAAGAGCCAGCACAGGGTGAAGACACATTGCTAGGAATATCTACTATGTGGCTACTTCCCAAATGTTCCCGCTGCATAGCCATCATGTTCCAGGGAGCACCATGCCAGAAATGCCAATTCAAAGCTCCAGAATGCTTGCTTTTTGCAGATGTAAATCCTGCCAGTATTTGCAAACGGGACTTTCCTGTGGCAAATAGTTTGAAGATGCTACTCCAAATAAGTTATGTTTAAAAACACAATAAACTTTTATTTATTTCAAATGCATTTAGTGTGTGTGTGCATGCTTCAGTGACTCAGAACTTTCTCTTAATGTATTAAAACTGGAGCATGCTCATCATCTCTCTCCAGACAGTATTTCCCTAAGGGCAAGGACTAAGTGTCACTCATATTACACGTGAGGACATTAGCACCTGCTCCACAAGGCTCAGTACACAGAACTGAGGTTGACAGGAAGCGACAAAGTTCAGAAAGTTCTCAACAAACTGTAATCCTAGCCTCAGATTTCTCCTTTTCCACAGTTGTGCTACTGTTCCCAGCAACAATCCTCGTGGGAGCTACTCATTTCTGCCCACTAATAGGTGGAAAAAGATGAAGACCTACTAGGGGCAACACCCCCCATGACAAAGGCATAGATCAGTGGTTCTCAACCTGTGAGTTGGATCCTTTTGGGGGGTGGGGTCACATATCAGCTATCCTGCATCTCAGATATTTATTATATTACAAATTCACAAAAGTATCAAAATTACAGTTATGAAATAGCAACAAAATAATCTCATGGTTGGGGGTCACCACAACACAAGGAACTGTATTAAAGGGTCATAGCATTAGGAAAGTTGAGAATCACTGGCTTAGATTATCATCGTGGGACTGAAATAAATGTAGGGCCTGTTAGCAGCTTCTAGCTGACAGAAAGTCCAGCCACCCGTGCTCCTCAGTTGATGCCCTCCAACCACCTGGTAGGGAGTGTTATTTGGAGGGGTGCTGATGGGGAAGCTGGGGGTCAGGAGGGAAGGAGCTTGCTCAGGGTCACAGAACAAAAAATACATGGTAGATTTGCCTCCTCACTCTTGAAGATCATATGCCAGCATTTCCAGGGCTGTGTCTGGCAAAACCCTGGCACAGAGCCCTGTGCCCACTAGGATGGACCCACCACAGGGCTTAGTTATTATTGACTCATTCAACAGACTGAAGGGCACCCCTCTAGTTACATCCACGAGAGATACTCTTCTCACCCCCCCCCCCCCCCCCCAGACAGGATTTCTCTGTGTAACAGCTCTGGCTGTCCTGGACTCGCTCTGTAGACCAGGCTGGCCTTCTTACAGAGATCCACCTTCCTCTGCCTCCCAAGTGCTGGGATTAAAGGAGTGAGGCACCACGCCCGTCTGAGATATTCTTGTCATATCTACTACTTTATAAATTACCCTCACCCCCAGTCCTCATTGTGGGTGTTTTGAGACAGCATCTCCTGGAGTCCCAGGCTAGCCTCCGATTCACTACATAGATAAGTATGATATTGAACTTCTCATTCTTCTGCCTCCACTGCCCATGTGCTAGGATGACAGGAGTATGCCATTATGTCCAATACCACTTGGTATTCTTAATGAGAGAGAAAAAAATGTGTCTTTGAATTAATGGTGGTCTTTTTTAATACTTTGAAGAGAAAAGTAAAAGTAAGTTCCTTGTGGTCTTCACACATAGGAAGACTTGCCTGAAGGAGTCTAGAAGGGTCAGGGACACCATGACAAGGGTTCACACTGTGCACCTGTCCCCTTTGGTCTGATGTTATCTCATATTCCCTTTGTTTCCCCATCTGCCTCTGTAGACGTTCAGTGTCCTCTTCTGGAGCCTGAGCTCACATTCCCAGAGGAACACTCTGCTCTGTAACGTTTCTGTTAGGCACCGGTGACTCCTGCCTCCCGCAGAGTATTTCCACCTCAAAGACAACATTCCTTTTCCTTGTAGGTCTCCTTTAGCAGACTGTTGTTTAGTTTCTGCAAGCTAATACACTGGCTCTAACTTAGCTGCTCAGGTTTTTCAGCCTTCTAATTCATTCCCTCACAAAAGCTTAATCTGTCTTGATCCTAAGTGACAGATGAGGTACTTTAGATACATAGCCAAGTAATTGTTTTTAAAAGAAATATAGGTCTCAAGTAAATATCTTATTCTGCTCACCCTGAGGTCTCATAGTCATGTTTTCTATCAGATTTTCTATAAATACATACCCTCCCCTTCCATGCCCCTCCACTTGTGTTAAAGGATTCCACACTGGGCAGATTTTCATCTATTTTTAATTGGAACAGGGCTCTACAGAGAGTGTGGGCAGTCCATACTTCCAACATGAATGCCTGGGAAAATATTTCAGCACCACAGAAGAAGCAGATTCAATATGATCTAGATTTAGATTGTCTCAGCGAAAGCATGGCCTTGACCTTTGGTGACTGAACCTGGGCTCAGCTCCATTCTTACAAGAGCTCCAGGCTTAGCAGGCTTGAACAGCCCCAGATGAAAATTCCTGGATCCACAGACAACTTTATCTTCTGATCTGAGGTCTTTAATCCAGTTTATGGCATCTGGGGAAATTGTTGGCTACCATCTGCAGGGGCAAGTTTGGCCTCTGTGCTTCTTCCTATAGGATAGGTTCTTTCCCTTTCCTGAGATGGTAATTTTTACTGTCTTCCTGCTTTCAGGAGTTGCCATTTCTTCAAGCCCCCCACACAGAAAACTTTGTTTTCTGGTAAAATGCCTTGCTCAGTGTTAAGACAGTGGTGTCTGAGGAGGCTGGGTAGACAGTTCTATAGGGAGAGTCCGTGGCAGCCACAGAAACAAGACAATCTGCATTCAGTTCCCAGAACCTGCATACAAAGTCTAGGATGGGACTTGGGAGACAGTTCAGCAGGTAAGAGCACTTGATGTGCGAGCAGGTGGGGCTGAGTTCAAATCCCCAGCCCTCATGCAGAAAAAGGCTAGTATGGTCTCATGCAACTGTCACTCCAGTTCTGTGAGGGAGCAGGCAGGAGGATCAGTGGGGTTTGTCGACTGACTGTCTAGCTCTAAGCCCCATGGGAGATCTTAGTCTCGTGGGAGTAAGGGAGAAAAGCAACAGAGCAAAACATCAGACACACACACTCACAAATATACCGGGCATTGATTTCTCAAAGGCAGACATGAAGTGGATGACAGGGATGCAGACTCTCCAGGGTGGTGGATTCGAAATGGATGAAAAGACAAGTGTCATCAGAGATGAAAGGTTCTTCATCCTTAACACGGTTGATCCACCAGGATGACCATGGGTGACTCTGGTTTAGTGCACTTACTGGCTCTGAACGGCCCCCTAGCAAAGGTGTTTTATATGAAGCTCGACTTCCAGCCATTTTTCTACTGCTCATCCGTTCTCTCTGGCAGTTATTGGGAAGAGTCACACTCAATTACCTCCTGAATTTCCAGAGTCCCACACAGCTTTCTGGTGTTTAATGGATGAGGATCAATGTTGTGGAAGAGGCCACAGCTCTGCTTGAGGTCCCTCTGCACCAGAGGGACCAAGTGGCCCAGGACCAGCAGGATGTTTTCACACTCAGTGAGCATCCTTCTAGTCCCCAAATCTGAACAAGTGATCACCTGCACGACAGGCTCAAGGAAGGCTTCGTTATTTGTCCACTCTTAGAGAACTCTGATGCTAGCCATGAATCCCTTGAGGCCAGCTCTGCCTACATTTATGTACTTCAGGATGCAGAGCAGACTGTGGTGCACAGAAGGCTTGTTAGCAGAGAAACTTCAGTGCTCCTACAGACTCTAGAGCAACAGCACTATCCTTGGCCCTAAGAAATAATTCCTTTAGAGAGTGTTAAATCACAAAAAACCTAAGACACCTCATACACACACAGATTCGGTCTGATGAGACAGACTCCGGCTCACACTGAGAACTTGTAAAGCCTAAGAATGAACTTATGACAGGATTCCACAAGGCTTACCCACAGCCTTCTAAAAGGGAACGTCACAGGATGTGAAAACGTCACCTTACTTAGAAACAAGATCCAACCATCTTGCCAAAAATGGAAACACATCTCCAAACTCCTATTTACAGCTCACAAGATGATGCAGGCTGCATGTGTTTTGTCCCTTCCTCCCGGCCCCCAAGTTTGACACAAGGCAAAGTGTGAACTTCATCAAAAGGATCTTATTCTAAAGAAGCAGCAGAATCCCAGTGGAAAATAGCCGCAGGGCGTAAGTTATGCAGGGTGTAAGCTATCATCTGGCTGTAAGTTATGTATCACCATCATTATGGCCAGCAGGGTCTGGACTCAGACCCTCAGAGCTTGAAGGTCACAGTCACCTGGGCTAGGATGGGCATCTAAATTCTCCCAATAGCCTGGCTGCTATTTTCAACTCTTGTCCTCCACAGAGAAGCATGGTAATTTTCAGTGAAGTACTTGGATTAAGGGCTTTACTGAAAATTACTAGGCCTCAGCCAAACACAATAAGACAGATAATTTGGAGCAGCTTCAAGAAAGAACACTCGTCTCCCAGATAAAGCCGAACAGAGGCTTTGTGGGGAGAGGCCCAGGTGGGGGTAAAAATGGGAAAGGAGTCTGCAGTGATTGTTGGGCCAAGGAAGGAAGAAATGTTGGAGAATGAAAAGGAGAGTGAATGGAAATGACATTTTGTGGAGAGAAAGGAAAAGATTAAGATGCCAATAGCTAGACTGAAAGTCATTCAAAACTTTAAAGAACAGAAGAAAATCAAAAATAGAAGAACAATTTTGTATGGGAGAAACACAGAAAACTAACAGGTCATACTTTACTGGTGAATGTGCCCAATATAAAAGGGCAAAAACTCCTGTTGGCCTTGCTGGCATCATGGCCCAAGGTGGAGAGAGGCTTTCTTAGAATTCGATTCCAGCCTCAGGCCAGCCCCTCTGTTAAGGGTTCCCTGCACACAGGATGCAGCTGTGGGCCTGAGAATGGTCCTTCTGGCTCGCGAGCAGCACACCTACAAGCCACACTGCCTGGGATGCTGTGGGCCCTACTTCCCCTGGGTTACTGTCCGAAGTCCCAACAGTGCATCAGCACAAGTGTTTATACCATGTCCATATAGTAACTACAGTGAAGATTTCCTTAGGTGCAAGGGGAAACCGGACCAAAAGTAACAGACTCTATCGATGGAGCTATGCTTGAACAGTGGTTTGGTGAGACTGAGATATCATTTAGCTTCCAATCTTATCTCCCTATTTAAAATATTTTTCATTATATGTATTATTTATTTTGTATACATACATGTACATACAACTAAATAAATGTAACAAAAATTTAAAAATGCGCTCCTAAGTGCAAGATCAAACAAAGCTTGAGGTTTAAATGGTTACAAGCACACATACACACTCTCAGAGATGTAGTTGGACACACTCATCTGTGTAAGGGCCTCCTGCATGCTTGTGTGCTTGCCCACTCAATAAGCCACTACCACCATTCAGATGGAAGGTGCCTCCTGCCTTTATCAGAAAAATAGAACTCTGTATAGGGATGGCCAGCCATTCTCTTGCAAGGACCCACCTTTGTCCCATAAGCAACCTCTACTGAGAATGAATGCAATGCTGGGAGCAGTACTGGAGAGAAGTTAGTACAAGATTCAGGATGGAGAATGCTAATAGCATGCATGGCTAAGACACTCATAGGGGGACTGATGGGGCTGAGATGCTTCCAACAGGGTGTCACGTGTGGCTAAAAAGAGTAATGCTTTTGAGGCCTCCCTGAAGCTCAGAGGCAGGCCCAAGAAGCAAGATCGTGCAACTGTGTGAGGAACTGCATGGAATGTCTAAGCAACTGCAGTCTCTTCAATCCCATGGTGTCTGCTCTTCAGGCAGTGCTAGAGGGGACTCAGGTGCAAAAAAGTGACTGTTGATACTTTGGAGTACTCGGGTGTGGGTGAGGGGGAAAATGGCAACTATATTCTTTCTGCTCAGCTTTGCAATGAATCTAAACTACTTAAAAAACACACTGTTTAGTGGCCATGGGACAGTTCTGTGGGTGGAGGCCCTTGCCCTCAAACTTAAGGATAAGAGTTTGACAGTGGTAGAAGACAACCACTCCTACAAGTTGTCCTCTGGCCTGCACAGATTGATGGTCTACATCAGGCTGGCCTGTGAGCATCCTGTAGAGGAATTTTAATTCGAAATATGGCTGCTCTGGCAAGAGATCACATGTGAAGACCTTCTAGGTCTGTGTGATCTGGCAAAGGCAAGCAGATCTCTGAGTCCAAGGCCAGCTTGGTATAGAGCAAGTTTAAGGTAAAGAAAAGCTTTGGTCCAGGTGTGATGGAACACACCTTTAATCCCTCTGGCTTGAATGCAGACACACCCTTAGTACACACCTTTAATCTCAAACAATGAAGGTAAAATTAGTTTGTAGAAGGAAGCACCCATGTTTGAAAGTGACATCTAATTGAGTGGCAGACAAAGTGATGAATCAGAATAAGATTTGACAGAATAGGACATGCCCAGCTCTCATAAGAAGAAAGGAAAGGGAAGCTACTTAAGGGAGCAGCACAGAGAATGAGGGAGAGAGGATGCAGTTTTACTAGGAGAGCTGTACAGAGACAGGTTGAAGAGAGAACTAGACATAAATGAAGACAGAATGAGCAAGAGAATGAGAAGGAGCCAGAAGATTAAAACAGATTGCAAGAGTCAGTTTGAGACCAAGCAGAGCAATTCAGTGAGAAACTGAGAGAAGCCAGTTTGAATCAGTCAGCTTGGAAAGGAGTCTGAGCCAGAACAGCTGAGTTGAATCAGCCATTAAGAGTTCAGAAAAGAATTAGAAAGGGTGAGCTTATTCAGCAGTAAGTATCAGAGACTGAAAACATTTTAGGCCTAGATTAGATTGTATCTGTAGATAGAATCTTCCAGAACTAGGCCTAGGTTAGCTGATGGAGGCATAAGCTTCCAAGACGACAATTTCATCAGGTGCATAAAAGTTCTTTTTACACATGTTTATGAGGGATTGCCTTCACTGGTATGAGAAACCCCACCTTAAATGTGTCAGGCCAGATGAAAGTACATGGAGGAAAGAGAGCTTTGCTTTTTTCTTCCATTGATCTTCAGTCTCACTGGTGAGCTCACCTACCCTGTTGCCCCTGCTGCTGATTTCCTTCCCTGATATTAGAATCAGCTTTTCTGGGCTCCTAATGTAGACTGAAGATTAGTGGTTCTTTAGGTATCCAGCCTTGTTTGCTGCGCAACTACTGGGTTCTTAGTCTCTCTGATGTGAGAATGGTATTGTTGGATTACTCTGAACATATCCTGAAGCAATCTAATAAGCTCTCTAGTAATATATGAATATATATACTCATTCTATTGGCTCTGTTTTTTCTAGAGCAGTGGTTCTCAACCTGTGGGTTGCAATCCTTGGAGGGTCCCATGCCAGATATCCTGGCATATCAGATATTTACATTACAATTCATAACAGTATCAAAATTACAGTTATGAAGGAGCAATGAAAATAATTTTATGGCTCAGCGTCACCACAACATGAAGAATTGTATTAAAGAGTCACAGCATTAGGAAAGTTGAGAACCGTTGGGCTAGAGGACCCTGACTAATACAGTCCTCTGTAGGCTTAAGTGGTCTCCAGACGGTGGCACTGTTTCGAAAGCTCATGAATGTTTATGAAGTGCTTGAGGAAGTGAATCATTGGGGGTGGGCCTTGAGGCTTGGTAGCTTAGCCCCACTTCCTGTCTTCTTTCTGCTTCCTGACTGTGAGTGTACTAGATGTAGTATGGCTTTATGCTGCTGCTGTGGTTTCCCTGCCAAGCTAGACTGTGTTCTTTCTTAAGATGTAATGCAAAATAAACCATTCCTTCCTTAAGTTGCTACTTCTCAGGTTCTTCTTCAGGGCAGAGAGTAAAGTAACTAATACAATGCTCCAAGGCAGAATGGAGTGGAGCATAGAGGCAAGGATTAGGGCTTCTGCGAGTGGCTGCTGATGGGAGCCTCTTACCCCTGAGGTAGACAAGAATGCAGCTCTCCAGGAGACAATGCAACTGACTGGTCCTTACAGCCCAGGAAATAAAAACTGATCATGAATGGCCTCTGGTCAGGATAGGCAAATACACCACTACCACTGAAGGGCACAATCCTCAACTCAAATAACAGAAAAGAGAAGTTCCAGGAAATGCCAACACATGCAATGAAATAACTGCATTTCATGTGCACACATGTGTGTGAAAGTACATATGTATATATGTGTGTGTAGAGGCCAGAGGTCAAAGTCAGGAATTTTCCTCTATTGCTCTCCACCTTTGTTTTACTTTTGTCTTTGAGACAAGGTCTCTCACTGAACCCTGGGCTTTCCCATTTTGCTAGACTAGCTAGCCAGAAAGCCCAGGGGATCCTCCTGGGATTCTCTTCCCAGTGTGGGGATTATAGGAGTACAGCCTTGCCCATGCTTTATACCTGAGTGCTGGGGATGGAACTCAGGTCCTCAGGGTTGTATGCAAACATTTCACCACTCATGCCATCTCCCCAGCCCTGGTGTTGAGTGTCTTGGCTGCTAGCCACTGTCACAGTGGCCTGCAACAGCCTCTCCTCTTTCCTTAGTTTCAGCCTTGTCCTTATTGTCTGCAGGGCCAGTGGGTGCACCAGCTCACTCAACCCCCAGCTTACCTAATATTAATGACAGTTGTTTCAGAATTCTAGACATTAGGGTACAAGGAAAAAAAACCCAACAACAAGACAAAAATCTCCTCTTATTCTGGTGCATGCTATTTTTTCTTGTTATACATTTCTGATATAAATTTTATGTTTTCTGACTTTAGTTTCCTCTTCCTCCTCTATCTTCCTGATATAAGGTCTTCCTATACAGCTCAGAACTTGAACTCTGTATCCTCTAGCCCCCACCTACCAAGTACTGAAACAACAGGATGTGCCAACAAACCCAGCCCATTTTCCAATTGTTTTAGACAGTTCTCAGCTTTTCAAGTACGCTAAACTATATAAAATATATACTGATAGGCATACATGTAGTTCTGACTACTTGCTATAGCCCCAAAGGATATGCAGTAAATTTTGGTTTCTCATCAGGGCTGGATGGAGGTGCTAGACATTTCATAGCTATGTTTGTGACCTTAGCTGTTCTACTGATGACAGTAGAAAACATGGCGTTTATTTCAGAAACATCTAACATTCTTAAAATACCACTCAGTGAGTAGTAAGTCTAAAGAATTAAACTCAATTTAAAGAAATGGATGAAATACTTGGCACCTGTATTTGTTTGCGAGGCCTACTGTAGCAGAGCCCTGAGTTGTTGCTACATGCCTGAAACAGAAATTCATTTTCTCATAGTACTATGTACTTGAAGTCCAAGACCAAGGCTTCCTTCCTGTGTGTGTCTTCACATGACTGTCCTGTGGATGCTGAATCCCAACTACCTGTTTTTATGGGGATGGAGTCAGACTGGACTAGCATCTATCCTAATGATCTCAATTTGCCTTAATTAGCACTTAGGAGACACTGTTTCCACTACAGTCACATGCTAAGCTCCCAGGGCTGGTTTTAACATACAAAGTTTGGGAGGATATGACCTAGCCTATAAAACACTTATTTTACTAACAGTCTAGGGGAATAGATCATTCAAGTAGAGTACTTGCCACAAAAGTGTAAAGACATGAGTTAAATTCCCAGAATTCTCATAAAAATGAACAAACAAAACAACGACAAAACTGGATGTGGTACTGTGTGCATGTAATACCAGGCCTGGGGAGGATGAGACGGGTAGATCCCTGGTGCTTACTGGGCAGCCAGCTTAATCAAAGTGGTGAGCTGTAGTTTAGTGAGAGACCCTGTTTCAAAACACACGATGGACAGCTTCAGAAGAATGATACCCAAGGCTGACCTCTGGCCGCTACACACATGGCACATATGTGCATGCATATACACTTACAAAGTAAGTCTTAGAGATGCACTCAGGAAGGAAGTCTTTTCCAACTAGAGCACGGCCTGCCGGGTCAGAGATGCTTCAGTGCCCGACACTGCTCCCACTCCGCAGGCCGGGTGGGGTTGGTGGCTGGCCTTAGTCACGAATCACTTACCTTCCGGTCATTGTCTGACTCCCGACATATCAACTGCACACTGATGCCATTCCTCTGCTTGGACTAGCCACACTGTAATGCCCAGTGGCTCAAATGTGGCCTGTGACTCAGTCTCAGACAGTACAGACAGAGTCCTGTTCAACCTAATGTTTGCAAATCATTTTCTTTTTGATGTCAGCCTTCTCTGGGGGGCCTCTTACTGACCACAACCCTCCTTCACAATCCCAATGGATCCAGCACAGGCTATATCACTTGTGATCCATTTGGGACTATGTTATAACTTTAGTCTAGGGTGAAGGTTTTATTTCACCCTCCAGCTTGCAGACCATCATCCAGGGAAGCCAGGGCAGGAACTCAAAGCAGGAACCTGGAGGCAGGAACTGATATAGAGGCCATGAAGAAATGCTGCATACTGCGTATTGTTCTTCCTATCTTTCTCCACTTTCTTTTAAAAAACTTTTTATTGATTCTTTGTGAATTTCACATCATGCACCCCAATCCCACTCATTTCCCTCTCCCTTTGTACCCACCCTCCATCCTTGCAACCGCCCCCACAACAGAGTAAAAAAAAAAAACTCATTGTGGAAGTTGTAGTGTGTCACAGTGTGTCCCACAGTATGCCCTTTTGCCCACACCTCTTTGCTGCAAATATCCATTGAAATGACTTGTTGGTCTGGTTTGAGGTCTCTGGCTTTCTGCTACTCTGTCAATACCGGAACCTCACTGGGACTCCTTTCAGATACCCTGTTGTTGCCTTGTGTCATGGAGATCCTGCAGATCCTGTAGGACCAGCCCCTTCAATGTTCACAGATGGGGTAGATGTTGGGGTGGGCCAATTCAAAGCCCTAGATCTGGGCCTGAGAGGGACTCTCCTGTCCTTGGTGTGGGTCACCCACAACACCTGCAACCAGAGTCAGCTCTACTCTGCTGCCCAGGTAACGTGCAGGGCCTACTCTCCTGAGTGTTGTAGCGGGTAGGGACATGACCAGTTCTTCCACTCTCATGACCCTGGGTCCAGTTCTCCTATCTACCATAGATGGTGAGGGACAAGGGAGGGGAGGAGAGCATCTCTCCATTGTCCATGCCACCACCCATCAGACAAGAGGCAGGGCTGACTCTCCTGCGCTTATGCCCTTGGGGCCAGCTCTCCTGCAACCTCCACATGGAGGGTCAGCTCTACTATGCTGCCCAGGTGAGGTACAGGGCCTGTTCTCCCAGGTGCTGCAGCTGGTGAGGAGATGAGAGCAGGTCTCTTGTTCTCATGACCCCTTTGGGGCCAGCTCTCCTACTTGATGCTGGTGGTGAGGGAAAAAGGGAGGGGAGCTCCATTTGCTCTCTTATAGAGCATAGGACCACCTATCCAGGGATGGCACCAACTAGAGGGGGCTGGGTACTTCCACATCAAACATCAATCAAGAAAATTCCCCATAAATTTACCTACTGCCCAATCATATGGAGAGATTTTCTCAATTAATGTACCCTCTTCTCAGATGACCCTACCCTGTGTCAAGTTGACAAAAAACAAAACAACAACAACACAGTAAAACCAATCAGGACAGCAGGCATGAAGAATATTGGTTCTACATGATTACCATGCACTGAAACCTGTAATTAGACTTATTTCAGACAAGTGAGTCAAAATCTTGAAGACTGTGTCAAACTGTGAGCATCTACCTCTCCGCCATGCCCCTGCCCTCACAGGACAGTGGGACCCACTGTGAAGTACTTTTCCTACAGAGTTCTGCCTTCCAAGATATGTCAAATGGAAGAATGATATTCAACCACAGAGAAGCCAGGATGAACACTAGATCTCTTAGATAGCAGCTCTTGTATCTCTAGCTGTGAGGAGCCACACCATTAGCTAACAGGCATGGACACTTTTCTTCGAACACATGTGTCACTTGGGCAAAGTCTAGATTGACAGTTCTAGGGCAGGCAAGATTGCTCAGTGGGTGAAGTTGTTGCTGAACAAGCACAAAGAGTCGTGTTTGGACCCCCAATGCCCACATAAAAACTTAGGTGCTATGGTGTGTATCTGTAACCCCAGAACTGGAGAGGAAGAGACAGGTAGACTCCAGGGACTTTCTGGTCATCCAGTCTAACAAATCAGAGAGCTCCAGGTTCATGGAGAGACACCCTATCTTAAAAAAAAAAATAGGTGGACAGTAATAGAGGAGGACATCCCTGAGGGCGTCTACACGAGCCCAGATAGGTGAGTGCATAAAAACGCACACACAAGCTGCTTTATGTGCCGTGAGCACACTTAACTAGAACTCCCTTCCTGATCAAATGCTGTGATGCATGGTGGGAGTAGGTTCCCCTCATACTGTCTGTCCAGTCCTTCTCAGTACTTGCCCAGTCACGGAGGGTCTGGATGCCCATGTTGTTTGCCTCAGAAGATGACAAGTGCAGAAGCAGTTTAGGAACCTACTACCTCCTATTCCTTCCTTGGGTGCATCTACCTGAGCAGAAGTTCAGTGTCCCTGGTCATGGTCAAGGGAGATGGACACATAGTCTCAACACAAGTAGACCAGTGCTGTTTGGAACTCTAAGAGTTCCAGGTCAAAAACTCCAGAATATTCTGGACCATCCTAGCCTGCATAAAGGATAAAGGTTTCCTAGAACACATCCTGCTTGCTGATATGAAGACGAAGCCTTTGTTGCCAGCTCATTACCCAGGTGCTGCTTGCCCTACGCTCTGTAGTTCACTCCAGCATCTGCACGTAGCTTCATGTGGATGGGCAGTTTGGCTCCTTTTTAACATTCTGGTGAAATTGTCACAGACACCACTTTCATTGTTTTATCAATACAACAGGAATGGCAGCTGGGGACACAGCCTTCTTAAGCTCACTCTGACCCAAGGCTAGCCAACGGATCACATCACCATAGTCTTCTTCCCATATCCACAACATAGAGACCCCGGAGGATCTTCCGTCGGCTTTCCTTTTTGGACTATACTATTTTGTCACATGGACTCTCTTTCTTTCTATGCTAGACTTTTTAACATCAGCACTACTGACATTCTGGGCTGGATGTTCCCTGAGCTGGGGCACCCTGTGCATTATGGGAAATACAGTTGCACATGCTCAGAGTCAGTCATGAGATTGCTACTGACACTGGTTCTCACTCAAGACATCCAGATGTCCTTGCAGAAGTGGATACCAACATTCTAAACTAACTGCATTCTTTTTTGCTCCTTCATGTGATTTTTTTTGGTAGATGAACTATTAGTGTATAAAAAAAGTTATAAACAAACACACAAACCAAGCTCCCTTTCTTCTGTCTCTCATTTGTGAAGGCCAGTGATCCTATTGGAAATAAACCACTCTTTCACGGAAGGAAGTGCTGATAAGCGCTGAGCATCCACTTGTTGGGTCATCTAGCCATCACTCAGTAAGCATGCAGCAGGCACTGTTCTGAGCATTAGGCATGCTGGGAGAGCAAGCAAGTGAGGCTTCTGTTTCTAGGGCTCGTAGTCTCTTCCCTGAGTCACTGCAGAACCATGCATGTAAGCCTCTTGTAGGAAATTAAAGTAAGTATTCCAAAAGAAGGCAGAGGGTGGCTTGAGAGTGAGGAAGAGGTGACATTTAGGCTGAGATGGAGAGGAAAGAGTTGGGGGCTGCTATTTACCAGACTCTGACAAGTATGGATGGAGCATATAGCAAGGTGGAGAAGAGAAGGAGAAGCCAGAGAAACTGCAGGGTCTAAGGCCCTTCAGAGCTGGGCTGCTCACAGACAGCCTGATGATGGCTACCCAAGGAGGCACATGCTCCTCAGAGTTGGTGGGGCCCTGGTTTCCTTACTCTTCCTGCCTTGGATCTCTGTCTGTGCTTCATAGCACTTGGTTACCCTTCCTCAGCATACCACAATGCCACAAAGCTTCAGGCTGAATCTGCTGTGCTCCTCTAGCCATTTGCTGAGGAACGAAAGGCCCCTGGTCAAGCAAAGGGAACATGAATAGGCCCAATGGTGGAAGGCTCATCGTCCCACATCCTGCTAGTCTACTGCGCGGCCGAGCAGAATCTATGTTCCAAGTGGCCTAGGTGGGGAATTTGGACTTTTCCCGGTGTTAAGAATGACAGGGGGCAATAGCCTGTCATCCTCGTTGCCCAGAAGGCTGAGGCATGAGGATCACAAGTTCAAAGTCAGCCTGGGAAACTTTAGGGTGATGGTGTTTTGAAATGAAAAGATTAACTCAAGTCACTTTTGTCTTGAAAATGGAACTTTAAAAGTCTCTTGCAGGCGCTGACTCACAGAAAATGAATCTTTGGAATTCTCTACAGGAGTTCCAGATCAATAAATTGGGCTGAAGTGTCTCCTCTCTGAAGCAAGTGTCAGGAACTCCCTAAACCTGTGAATTGTTTCCTTCCTGAAGGATCCCATTTCTAGATGGGTTGCTTCAGTTCAGAGGAAACTGCCACACACCATTTGTAGAGATGCAAGCAAATGATAATTGAAGTATATGGCTTCCTTTTTAGAAAATCTGTCTCTGTCTCTCTATCACACTCTCTTTTACACACTCTCTCTCTTGTGTGTGCGTATATGTGCATATGTGTGCGTATGTGTGCAGGTACATATGTATCCTGGCACATTCATGTGGAAGAACAACCTCAGGTATCTGTCCTTTCTTGCACTTTGTTTGAGACAAGGTCTCCCTTTTGCTGTTCACTACTATGTATACCAGGCTAGCTAGTGTAAAAAGGTGGCTTTTATTAATTTGTATTATATTAATTATACATTCTGATTTATTTAACTATACTTAATACCTTTACTTCCCTTCCACCCCTTGTTCCTCCCAACCCCCAACACTAGGTGGGAGAGAAAGAAGGTTAAAGGTGAAAAACTGATCTCAAACAGAGCTGAAAAATTATGGTCAGCTCTCCTGGAGGCAGAAAGAAGCTGGTGAGCAGAGAGGGCCCCAGCAAAGCAGCAAAAGGCCAAGGATTAAACGGGTGCCACAGCTTTTGCCTAGAGGGGTTCGACCAGTTCAGACAGTGGCCTGAATGGAACTGTGGCCAGCCACCTAGACCGAGGCAGAGGGGCTGAGGGGCTAATACAAACTGAATAAGTTGGCTTACAGGCAGCTGAGGCCTTCCAGAGAGAAGAAAGCCTCATGCCTCATTTAAAGTGAAGCTGCCATAGTCAATTTACCCTAAAGGACCCATGTCTGAGATATTCCTGAAGAAAGACTGTTGACTAAGTACCTTAAAGGATCTACTCCTGAGGTGTTCCTGACGACTGAGGACCTGCCCCAGAGATTGTGTTCCTGACAACTGAGGACCTGCCCCAGAGACTGCATCCTTCTAGAAGGTTAGGATTAGTCATTAGATGTAGGTATTAATAGGTTTAGTTGTTAGGTAACAGGGGTTATAGTAATTCTTAGGGGTAGTAGTTAGGTAATTGTTCATATTTGTTATAAGTGCATATACTTATTAATAAATATATATTGGATAATTAAAAAGATTCGTCTTCAGGTGGCACCCAACGTGGCCACTGAGGAACAGGCATGTACCTCAGTGGCAAAGCACTTGCTTAGTATGTGTGTGCTCACAGAGAGTCTACTAAATGGTCACTTCTACTAGGGTTTGGTTCCTGTGAATGACCTTCTACAAAACACAGGTGGTGCACAGAAGGACACATGCAGTCCTAAGCCCTGGTATCTATGAGTGGAAGCTTCATATGAAAACAGGCATCTTAGAGATAGTCAGTTCTATGGTGCAGGGTGGGCTCCCTGCCAGGCGGGGCCTGGTGCCCTCATAGGGGAAGGAATGTCGTTGACACAGGTATACTGTGAGCACCTGGAGGACTTAGACAATTGGGTGATGGGTCAGAAAGGGAACAAGTACCAACAACTGCCCACCATGACTGCCATAATTTACAGGTATAAAGCATGTAGTCCTGGAAGGCCTCTAGAGAGAGCTCACAAACACCTGGATTCTGGGCTAATAACTCCAGGTATTAAAATGTCATGTTTCTACTGTTCAAAGCGTTCTATCATGACAGTCGTAGGAAATAAAACACAAGCTCCTTTTGGGATCCCATTGGAGTGACACAGAACAGCCTTGACATGACTAAAAAATTCAATGGAACCTCAGAAGGAGCTTGGAAGTCACATTGGTTTTATGAATTTCTTAAGCCAGACTGGCTAGTTTTTATAGTAACTACACATCTGACCAAAAGGGCAGTAACGAAGTGTAGGATGGCTGATTAAAATGGTGGTAGCTTTCTCTTATCAGTCAACTGAATATATCATTTTGCTTAAGACAATCTATAAACTGCTGAGGTGGAACAAAGCCTGTCTAACCACAGTGTTAATTTTTCAGTGACTACAGAAAAATGCAAGATGCCAAAGGCATACATCAGCTTCAAGCACACAGACATGCACAAGCCACTTTCCCAGACCTGGTTCCCCAAGTTAGAGACATCAAAATAGTCAGATGTCTTCAGGCCTTCCCATCCACAGAGCATCTAAAAGAGCTATTGATTTTTTAAAATAGGAAAGGTTTCTTATCCCAGCACTGGGGAGGCAGAGACAGGTGGATCTCTGTGAGTTCAAGGACAACCTGATCTACAAAGTGAGTCCAGGACACCCAGGGCTTAGTACACAGAGAAACCTTGTCTCAGGAAAAACAATAAACAAAAAAAAAAACCAACACAACAAGTGGTATATAAAGGAGACTGGTGGTTTGAAAAGGTTTGTCACCTATAGAGTCTTGTGTTTGAATACTTGCTCCATAGGGAGTAACACTATTAGGAGGTGTGGCCTTGTTAAAGGAATTGTACCCCTGTGGGGGTGGGCTTTGAGGTCTTACATATGCTCAAACTACGCCCATTTGACACCAGTCTCCTACTGGCTACAGATCAAATTGTAGAACTCTCAACTCCAGCACCATGTCTCCTTGCATACTGCCATGCTTCCCACTATGATAATAATGGAGTACACCTTGGAAACTGTAAGCCAACTCCAATTAAATGTTTTCTTTTGTAAGAAAAAAAAAAAAGAAGTACAAGCTGGAGGGACATACATAAGATATTTCTGTACACAATACGGTAATACATTTCTGATTCTGCAAACACCATGTGTTAGAAATTATGCTTCCAGCACTGTAGGGGGCCCGTGACAGTGTCCGTCTTACCTTGCCTTTGTCAAAGTAGTGGATGATTTCTTGGTAGAGTTGTTCCTTCAATTGTCCTTGGGTTGTTGCCTGGAACCCATCCCGCTGAGTGAGGTGGGCCGCACACACATCCTCTGACCACTGTGGCAAAAATAAGGAATGGACAATGCTGAGGCAGGGGCATGTTCAATTATATCACTGAGCACCAAGCCAGGCATTGAGTATGTTTAAGATTGTGATTCCTGGGACCCATTATTGCTGTTATCAGACAGCCCATGCCTGGGAATGCCAGGGCAAACCTGTCTCTGGAAGGCCCAAGAGGAAGGCCAGAGTCAGACTTGCCCAGTAGAAACTCCCTGCAATGCCTGGGTTCCCACGCTTGCAAACAGCTTCTTGGCAGCCAGGGTGTACTACAAGCAGGTGACAGGTAACTATCTTCAGTGGGCAATGAGAGCTCTCTCTCTCTCTCTTTGGTAAGAAGTCACTCAAAAATCTTAACAGACAATATGTGCAGATCACAGATCACTGAGAATGGAACTCCATAGTCTATCAAGATCCTTAAGGAAGGAGAGGTATCTCTACATCACCAGTTTTAGACCCACTGCCTGGCACAGGTTCCATCAGCATTTGTGGAAGTGCTGACCAGTTTTTTTTTGTGTGAATTGAAGAGGTACCAGAGTGGAAGCTAGGGACTTTTGACAGGCAAAACATGTGAACTCCTCAATATTAGCTCAGCAAACCAATGTTGTTAGTACGGGCTTCAGCAACAATAAGCAGATGCTTCTTGAGGCCCTCCATTGTGTCTATGGGTCAAAGATGGGTCAGAAGCCTCACCCACAGGAGCTCTGAGTCACTCTGACTGTCATCTTACAAGTGCATCATGGGGTATAACCCTGAGGGAGATTTCATAAGCATCTAATGGTATGAAGAAACACTTTGCACGGTGGCTTGGGAGGCTCAGAGGACAGCAGGCATGGGCTTCTCAGGTAGGCCCCTAAGGTACAGTATGACCCTGTGTTAAGACAGGACAATGAGGGTCTTACAAAAAAGCTATAAATGTGGGTGGGAGTGAGGGATGTCCCAGTGAACTTAGTGCTATAAGTAAACCATGGGACCAGCTATGATGACACTTGTTAGGAGCATGGCAGACAAGGGGACCAGGGCAAGGAGTGTGGGACCTGGGTGTTGTTGTTAAGTACGACAAAGGACCAAATGATCTGGCATGGAGAGGTGGGGAGTCAGGCTCCATCTATGATGGTGATACGACATCAGATGATTGCTCCCAGGAACTTGTCCTTCCCAAAGTCAAAGGCCTTGGGCTGCCTCAAGTTGAACTTGAAAGCCTGAGGACTTCCTATTCCTAGGACTGTTGGGTAGGATCAGTAACACCTTTACATGGTCCACAAGATGCTCAAGTTAAAGGTGGACTTGCAGATCCCATCGGCAAGCAGAACTGAGAAACTCCATAACCTGAGTTTGTGTAACACAGTTGGCTGTTCTGGAAGTAGATTTGTGGGTGTAAACATAACACTTTGGGGATTCTGCCATGTAACTAGTAAGAAGCAAAAGGTTCAGGTTTATTTTACGATTTCAGATCATAAAAGTAACATATTGAATTGGGATGGGGAAGTCCCCTGCACTTCCCACATAAGTCTGGAGATACATAAATTCACTGCTAACCTACACACTCACTCATGCCTTTAATCATTCTTAGTTTTGAAAAAAAATAAGTATAGTAAAAAAAGGGGATTGCATCTAAGAATCTTTTTAATTAGTAGAAAAAGCAACACAGACCATCTTGTTTAGTAAGTTGATTAACCAATATGAGTTCACATTGATAGCAATATCAAACATATTTAGAAAAAAATCACAAAATATTAATAGTATAAAAATATGGAGGCAGATTATGTTTGATTTACCATTTAATTGGAAGATTTGGAGCCCAGTGGAAGAGATAATGCAATCGAGCCTATTGATTTAGGCTGTGGAACAAACTATCACACAGCCTGTGACAAACCCATCTGTCCTCAGTATATCCAAGATTAAGCAAATGGTATGCTTACGCGCACCCACACACATATATGTTTTACATCCATACAGACTTACAAAGTTTATGTTCTAAGAGTGTGAGCAGTCTGTCAAGCTGTTTTAATTTCCCTGGTGTGAATAACAAGATTTTCACATTTTGCAAAAATACCCTGTTACTGACATTTGGGTTTTTAATAAATACAGACATCGGACTTCATGAAGGAAATGGATGTTTCCAGAGGCACTCCCCCAAATCTCCATCTTCAAAAATGATATTCCTTGGGAAGCTTTAAATGGCCACAAGAAAGGAAGGGTCCTTAGGCATCAAACCTCAGGATTGGGAGAGGAAGCAAGATTAAGCCAGCTCTTTTGCTTTCTGCCTGCTAGGGCCCTGCTTGTTTCAGGCAAAGGCAAATGCTACAGAGCTGTGTGTGTGTGTGTGCGCATGTGTGTGCTGTAATCGAACTTTTAAATTATTATTTATCACTTATTTATTTATTACTAAATTCACTTATAACAAACACCAACGATTTCTTAACTATTAATCCTATAAAATCCTACAACCCCTTTAACCTATCCACTAAACCTATTGATAATTATAACAACTACTTTCATAACCTTTTAGAATGATACAGTCTCTGGGGCAGGTCCTCAGTCGTCAGGAACACAGTCTTTGTTGTAGATTCTTTAACACACTTAGCAGTCCTTCTTCTGGATCTCTCAGATGCAGGTTCGTCAGGGTCGTTGGTTATTGCAGTCTCACCTTAAATAAGGCTTCATGCTTTCTTCTCTGTGGGAGACCCCAGCCGTCTGCAGGCCAACTTACTTTTGAATCAGGAACTCAGCTGCTCTGCCTCAGTCCTTAAAGCCAGGCACCGTTTCCTTTAGGCCACTGTTTGGACAGATCAAACCCCTCTAGGCAAAAGCTGAGCCACAGGGTCCAGTCCTTGGCCTTTTGGTGTCTTGCTCAGGCTTTCTTTGCTCACCGGCTTCTTTCTGCTTCAGGGAGAGAGCTGGCCATCAATGGCCAGCCCTTTTTTCAGCAGGACTCTTGGAGCTCTCTAGCATCAGGGGCCTCTTCTTCTTCTGGGCTCCATGCACTGTCCTCAGATAGGAGGAACTCTGTTTCAACTTAATTTGGGCTCCGCCCACTTAGCAGCTGAAAACAATGTCAGGCCAGATACTTTGTTTCTTCAATTCTATTGAGTCTTTCCTGTTTTCCTGACTTCAAACTTGTTTTTCAGTCTATTGAGTCTTCCCTGTTTTTGCTGACTTCATGCTGATAATGCTCTTCAGGCCCCGAATTAAGAGACAGTATCAGAAACTCCTATATATTTTCTAAATCTAATTTATCTAACCCCTACAGTGTGCAGATTTCAGAGTGAGGACAGAGACTGAAGATACCTGCTTGGGGTATAACTCTGTAACACTACCCTCTCTGATTCCCATGACCCAGCAAGCATCTCCTAATGCAGTTTAACATTATTTTCTCTTGTGGGTTTATCTTTCACTCTGCATTTGCTGTTTGGGAAGTTAGCCTAGATTTGGAAGCAAGCTTCACTGACTAAACCCTCTAATTTCTTGTTTATCTAGTGCAGAATTTTCTGATTTTAAAATAAGGATGTCATGAGAAAGATAATCAAAGACTTGCTAAGATTCTAAAACATAAAAACTGAAGTTGCACAGCAGTTTCTCCATCTATTCATCTGTCTGTTATATCTACCATCTACCCATGCTTCTTCTTAGCCTTCATCCTTCCATCATCCACCCATCCTTCCTCCATCCATCATCCACCCATCCATCAATGCATCTACCTAGCCTTCTCTCCTTCTTCCCCACTTTCCTTCCCACGTCCATCCGTTTACTCACTAATCCACCCATCCATCTGTCCACCCACCTATTCTAGCTTTTTTTTTTATGAGGATCTACTCTGTATTACTAACTATTGTGGAATTGGACATGGGAGAGAACACAAATACATCATGGCAAGCAAAAGGCCAATGTCTCAGAGCGGGCTGAGTAATAAAGGGATCACCCGGAGTCAAACATTCTCATGCTATGCTCATGAGCAACGCTCTTTAGAGACTCAGACAGCCAGCATGAAACTTTCAGCAGAGCCTGCTTGTAGAAATGTCGGGATTTGCTTCCTGCCTCTGCCAACAGGAGGAGGAGGATGACTTATACTTCCTCTCGGCTGCTTGACCAGGGTCATTCCATATTTCCAATGATGTTCTCCATCCTTGCTCAGTCCTGCTGGCACAAGTGAGGAATTGCACACCATCTGACTCACAGTCGCTTCACAGCCCACTGAAGGTTTGCAAACTTGACACCTTGTTAAAACGACATTCAGCGGGGCCAAATCTGTAATCAGAGCACTTCTGGAATATTTTTGTTCATGCCACTGACTGACTGTAGCCATTATCCATACAATCTTATGCCCGTGGTTCATTAAAATTTGTCATGGACAAGTAAAATTCAGAACAAACTCAGAATTTATAAGAAGAGCCGCATATATGTGTGCTGTGATTTTTATTACCTTTAGAAGCTTCGCGTGGAGAAGCAAGGTGTAAGCTGCTTCTGTGTAGTTGTCACACTCTTTGTGCAGGTCACAGAGCTTGTATAAGTACCTGGTGATGAATAGGGATACATACTTAAAGAGTCACAAAGTAATTTGTGTTGAGGACTGCAGGTGCTAAATTCGACATTCAACAGTAACTCATGGCTATACTTTCTTTTTACTATGTTCATAATTCATAACTCCTTGAAAATTGTTGGTGCAGAAATCACTAAAAAACTGAAAAGAATAAATGTAATAATATATATATAAACATATATATATACAATACATATATAAATAAAAGTATATATTGGCATACATATATACAAATATATAATTTTAAGTCACCTTTGTAGGAAGAAATGAGAATAATATATAAATTTCACTGCAAAGTTACTTCTTTCTTCTGTTTCAGTTATATTACTCAAACATTTGAAATGAGATTAGACAATCTGTATCGTGCATTTCTCCTGAGTCAAAAAGCACACACAAAAAAATCCATAAAGATCTAAATCCACAAAATAAAAAAACCAGTGATGACAGCAAATGTGATCAAAAGAATGTCCGTGCTGTAGGAAGAAAGGGGCTCTTTTTACCATACAGCTAGACATATTCTGGATCAAAGAGGCTGGTTGTTTTCCTAAGTTTGTTATATTCATATGGTATGCTTTAAAAGGAAAAAAAAAGAAATTCAAAACCATACAAGTACATTCTGTGTAACTAACACAGTCAAGCTTTCTGTCACATGGATGACAAGCTAAGCTCATTCATTAAAGTGGTCTGTCACCTTGCTAATTAGTGACCATATAACCTGAAAAGTGACCAAGAAATATTATATATCACTCTAATCAAGTGTTTTGATGCCCCAAGGAAGCTGGGGGTGAAACCCAGGTCCTCCCCAAGTTAGGAAAGTGCTCCACAAGTTGGCTACATTTCAAGTATATCTTAACAGCAAATAAAGAATCAAGTCCAGCTGGCCACACAAAACAGTTTTCATTTTTGTGAGAGAAAGATATAGACATGTGGGAATAGGGTACTAGTTAAAATAAGAGTAGACTGCAAAATTATACTGTCTACTTCTGAAAAATCTATAACCACATTTCTCATTTGATCACATGACTTACTAGGGTATCAGCATGTACACAGAGGGTGCTGGCCACACACATACACACACACACGCACACGTACACATACACATACACACACGCACGCACACACACACACACACACACACACACGCACGCACGCGCACACGGACATCTATGGTCAGCACACACAGGTCAGCATGGTACACATGTCCCTTACATGCATCTCACAGTGATTACAAGACACACAGAAGGTGCTGGTCAGCTCAGCACATTCAGGCCTTACAAACATATCATAGTGATTACAAGACATACCCAGGGTGCTGGCTGGCACTCCACACAGAGGGTGCCAGCCAATATGGCACACGCCTACCTTACATACATCTCAGAGATCACAATGCCACACAGAGGGTGCCACCAGAGCAAAACACACATACCTTATATACATCTCTTCTCTTTCAATTTCTTTGTAGAAATTCTGAAAAAATTAAGCCATGATATGGTTTTGAAAAACTGACTCCAGTATGCAACGCAATAGAACAAATAAAACAGAAACAAAAATAAAAACAACAACTCATCAAAATGGTCCCATATTGCAAACCGATGGTTCCAGTGTAGTTGGCACATCTGGTGGATCCAGTCCACGCAGAACAGAGCTCTCAATTCACCTGAGCTCTGAGCACCTCATACTGTCCCCCCTGACTTTTGCCTTTATAATGGTCACATCTCAAACACTTTAGACAGTTGAGGACTAAACCTGAATCAGTCATTTGAAAGTCACCTGTCCTCACTAAAAACAAAGGTTCTGGCTGAAAACACAACCTCTTAATCATTGTAGTTGGTCTCAGGTAAATAACCAGTCCTATATTGGGAGTAAGGAAAGGCATCATGAATATGACTTCAGCATGCTGGGAACAGCCTTTGTGAGAAGCATGGGGGCCTTCTTGTTCTCCCATGTCCCAAACCAATAGCCACACATATTTAAAGGTAAAGACACATTAGTTACATAGCACTGACTGTTCCACAGAGAGCTGTTGTCACTTCCCTGAGCAATGTTGAAACAGAACCTCGCCCCATGGACCTATTATGTTTCCTGCAGAGAATCCACTGTTTCAGAGACAGACCCTCCAGACCATACTAAGAAAAATGGGTGTTTACTTAAAAAAAAGGGAAGGAACAAAGGAATGAAGGAAGAAAGGCGCAAAGAAAGCCTGAAAGAAGAAAGCCCATGGTGCTCAAACACTGGTGGAGAAAATTTAGTTTGTGAACTCCAGTACATGGGCTATTTCTACACATTACTGTAAAATATCATTTAACTCAATGTTTATACCAAAATAACACTTCTGGTGAGCATGCCAGTGCACAGGTGTAATGCCAGTACTTGGGAGGCTGAGGCAGAAGAATCATGACTTTGAGCCAGCATGGGCTAACAGAGAATCTCAAACCAGTCTGAGCGACACACTGAAACTCTGTCTTACCCTTCCTTCCTGGTAACATTTTTTCCTGTGGGCTACTCTATATACCTTAAGTCATGCATAGGGCACTACAAAGGTGCAGGTCTACTCACAGGACCTGTACGATGAAGGCATGGTGGCCACTTTATTTTCTATGTTTTTTGGTTTTCTTGAGAATTTCATACATGATACAATGAAACATGATCATATCCAACAACTATTTCCACCCTAAGTGTCTCCCTCTTAACTTCATGTCTTCTTATCTTTTTTGGAGATAACCCATTTAATCTAATTAATGCTATCACATATTCATGGATGAGGGGCCATCTCACACATTCAATTTTTTTCCTTTTACACTGACAGCTATCATCTGCCAATAACTCCTCAGTAAGAGATGGGGCCTAGAGAGCACCTCATCATGAAATTTGGCATCTAAGAATATTTAAGCCCTACTGTTGAGTTCCCCAGGGAGCTGGCCAGTATCAACATTCTAAAGGCATACACAGTGACCCAATAATATGATGTAGGTTCTTTAATTTCATAGGACAAAAAGGACACTATTTCCAAGGCCAATCCCTCTGAAAAGAAAGGATGGGAATATACAGACAGCAAGCAGAGCTAGCTGTGTTCTGAAGAATCTGTTTTACCTGGTGCTGCTCCTGACATTTGAAAGTTCTGGTTCCTGTGAGGCAAACGGTAATGAGGGTATTTCCAGATACAGCAGGGTACCTAGCAGAAGATTCAGAACAAGGAAAGTTTCCTTCCCACCTCCCACTCACAAGTATCCAAAAGCTATGATGTCACAGCAGCCTCTCTTGTGCTCGCGGTGTCTATTCCCTCCCACTACTTTGACCGCTCATGGATTCTAGGGCATAGTTCTACAATGATCTTCCCTGTGACTCGCACTGCCCTCTCAGAAACACAGACTGACTTTCATATTCTGCCCTTCTGAGGTACTGTTCTCTGTTTTGGACTTCAAAACTCCTCTAGAGCTGAATCTATAATAAATGTGTATTAACATAACATGTAATATTATATATAATTATATATACTATATATCTCTATGTACAATTTTGGCAGTGAGTGTTTGGAGATAGTAAAGTTTTAAAAAATATGTATTTCTTAAATTTTAAATTATGTGTGTGTATTTGTGTGAGTTTGTACAATAGAAAGATGTGCTCTTTCCTACCCCAGCCATCTCTCCAGCCACTAGAGATAGGACTCCTATCTGTAGTATTATAGTTTCTGGTGCCTCACTCCCACAGATTCACATTCCACATGGAGATGCTCCAAAAGGACAGGATCCACCCCATCAGCCCTGGGGATGATGAAAGGCTAATGCATCACTCTTCAGGCAAGAACACAGGCTGCTTCCAGGTGAGCAAGCTAAAAATATGAGATCAGCTCGGGAATTTTAGGTGGCACTCAACAGGAGCTACAGCTGACTACAGCAACAGTAGGTGAGCCTAGTAGGCCTTTAAATAAAGGAGAAAAACACATGCCAATGTCAGAAGCAGGACGCAGGTGTCATTCCAAAAGCCTGTTTCCCAACTGCAGCTGCTGGTGATAAGAAGTTCAGCATGGTGCCATCTCTCCACCCAGTTTCATGTCCTCCTTAAGTAGAGATTTTACTTAAAAACACACTGAAGTCTTAGTCATCAAAGTGGGAAGCTCAATGAATCTATTGACACTTCTTCCTTCTAGATGCTAAGGAGTCTCACAGATTCTCTTAAGGATCACGGCGCACATGCTAAAAGTCACATCCAGAGGAGGGAATGATTTTAAAAAGGTCTTCACGCTATTAGGAAAATGACAGTTTGTACTTCATGCCAGCCTCACTGGCACCAAGAAGGTTCACCCCTTAGGACAGATGTAAGAATTCACAAGGAGGCTGAAACCAGGGTCAGATGCTTTCCTGTTCCTAAAGGCGAAGACTGATGGACAGACCTCAGTCGTGGAGTAGCCATGTGCAAACCTATTAACACATTTAGATTTGGTTCTTGTTTTTTTTCTTTCTTCTCTTTTTGTTTTAGTTCTTTGAGAATTGCATACATTGTATTTTGATTATATTTGCCTCTTCCAACTCCTCCCAGATTCACTCTCTCCATACCATCCCAACTTTGTGTCTAAAATTGTTTTAAACCCACCCAGTCCAATCTGTATTGCCCAGATATTACTGGTCATGTGCCATCCACTTGAGTGTGTTTGGTTTGTTGGCACCAAAGTCTTCCAGGGTCAGAGGTAGTGGATGACTACAGAAAAACGATGTTTTCTGGAATTAAGAGGGCAGTTGCACATATGAACTCACAGCAGTTGTGACAGGAGGCATGTGGCCTACAGAAACTCCAGCCAGACCCAACTCCAGCATGGGGAGAGGAGATGGGCATGAACTCTCACCCCTAACCCAGGAACTGTTGGCAATTGACAGCTGCTGGAAGAGGGAGAGTCAGTTTTCTTTAAGGGTGTAGCACCTACTTAGATTTCTAAGCTCACTAATTCTTCCCTGGTCATGTCCCAGTTATTGATGAGCTACTAAAGGGCAATTTCATTGTGTGAAGGTGCTTCAGGTTCCAGAATTCCTTTGTGATTCTTGGGTTCTGCACACACCACCCAGGTGATATCTTGCATATCACCACCTTTCTCATCAGAGCCCGCAGATGTTTTCATCTTTTTATGTGTGCATGTATGTATGAGTTCATGTGTGTGTGTATACCTGTGCATGTAAATGTAGAGGCCAGAGGACAACCTCAGGTGCTGTTCTGCAGACATCATCCACCTTTTAAAAAATATTATTTATTATTTGTATATGTGTGTGATATATGCATGTTTGTATGTGTGCAACGGTGCACTCATATACCATGACACATATGTAGAGGTGATAGCATAACTTGAGGAATGTGTTTTCTCCTTCCATTATGTGGGTCTTGGGGACACACATTGTCAGATGTGGCAGCAGGCAACCTGCTATGCATCTTGCCTCTCCCACTTTTGAGGCAGGGTCTCTCACTTGCCTGGCTCTTGAGCTCCACCACCCTGGGGCTAGGGTTATAGTCATGTGCTACCACACTGGGCTTCTTTTGAGTGAGCTCTGGAGTGCCAGCTCACGTCCTCAAACTCTTTACCGACTGAACTATCCTCTCAGTCCCCACAGTTGTTTGAAATGCCTGGGCCAATAGCTGTAAAACCTCTGTCCTGTCCATGTCTGGCTCGGACAACTTCTCTGTCCCTTAAACTATGTTCTTTGTTTTTAGTATGGCTCTTTATTTTACGCTGAAAGGAATTTGATGTACAGCCAGGGTTTCTGCTATCCTGGTTTTCGGCTCCAGCAGCTGTGACTGTGGCTCTTCCTGCCTCTCCAGCTGTAGTAGTACCTGTTTGTCTAAGAAGATGGATGTTAGAAGAATTGTTAGTCTTTCCGTTTGTTCATCTTTTTCCTTGCTGTGAAGGGGATGACAATGCCCAAGCTGTTTTGACAACTAACAGACATCACAGGTACCCACGTTTATGGAAAGGAAAACACATTACCAGAAATATTTGTCATCAGTCTTAACAGTTTGCCCAGACGGCACACAGGGGCCATAACTGCATAAGAGCTTTCGGGAGATGTTCCTCATGGCAAGACAGAGACTACACTGATGCTAAAGGAAGCAGAGAGTAAAATAACCCTTTCTGTTGGTTTTTGTTTTTATTCAAATATCTCTGGGGCTTTTCTTCCTGCCTTTGTATTTAAGATTTACTTTATTACTTATTTATATGAGTGTACAGATGTCTGTGTTGATGGATGAATGTCAGCAGAGACCAGAAGAGTTCACTGGATTCCCTAGGGCTAGAGTTTCAGGAAGCCCTGAGGAATCTGATATGGGTGCTGAGAACTGAACTCAGGTCCTTTGCAAGAATATTCACTCTTAACCAACAAGTATGTCTTCAGCCCTTCTGATTTTTCTTAATGTATTCCTGAGTATATGAGTGGTGTGTGTGTGTGTATGTGTTTGTGTGTACCCATGCATGTGTTCAAAGGCCAGAGGAGGATGTCAGGTTTGATGTCCTCTACCCTAGTCCATTGAGACAGGGCCTCTCACTGAACCTGGAGCTATGTTGGTGGTCAGCAAGTCCCAGCGATCCTCCTGTCTCTGTCCCTCATGGTGCTGTAGTTATAGGCACACATGCCACTCTGCCTGACTTTTTGTTGATGCTGGGATGCAAACTCAAGGTTTCATGCTTGCACAGCCAGTGACATTACTCACTGGGCCATCTCTCCAACCTCTTTGGGAACTCCATAAAGAATGAGTGCTGTGTCACATTTCTCCTCTTGGCACAAAAGTCCATTCCAGTGACCTCAAAGCACTTACAAGTCACACAAATGGCAGATACTGAAGTGAGGGCTAAGTGGTTGCATACCACTCAGTGACTGGGTCATGGCCTGAAATCACAAGGCCAGTGACTGGGGAGAACAATGAAGAAAGTTAGGCATGTTAGGAATAGTCCTGTCTTGCATTTCTGCCTCGAGACAGATGAGGGAAGCAGGGGAGAGACCTACATGGCCAGGAGTCAGCCATTATGGTTCCTTATGTGGGTAATAGTGTATGAAGAAGCAGAGAGCCCTGAAACCAGATTGGGAGGCACATCCATATAGAGAGGCATGAGGTTGGCCAGCCACTCCTTGGACTTGAACTTGTGTGTCAGCAAGCATCTAAAAAGTGCACTGGTCCTCCTGCTCTTCCTGGATGCACCATCCTGAACAGAACACCAACAGCTCAGGACTTGAGACCAACAATCAATAAATGGGACCTCATGAAACTGAAAAGCTTCTGTAAGGCAAAAGACACTGTCATTTGAACAAAATGGCTGCCTACAGATTTGGAAAAAATCTTCACCAACCCCACACCTGACAGAGGGCTAATATCCAAAATTTACAAAGAACTCAAGAAGTTAAATGCCAAAAAAACAAATAATCCAATCAAAAAATGGGGAAAAGAGCTAAACAGAGAGTTCACAAAGGAGGAATTCCTAAAGGCTGAGAGACACTTGAAGAAATGCTCAGCATCCTTAACCATCAGAGAAATGCAACTCAAGATTCCATCTCACAGCTGTCAGAATGGCTAAGATCAAAAGCTCAAATGACAACACATGCTGGTGAGGGTGCGGAGAAAGGGGAACCCTCCTCCATTGCTGGTGGGAGTGCAGGCTTGTGCAACCACTATGGAGGTCAGTCTGGCGATATCTTAGAAAACTTGGAATATCTTTGCCTCAGGACCCAGCCATACCATTTCTGGGTATACATCCAAATGACTCCTCACCGAATCACAAGGAAGTTTCCTCATCTATGTTCATAGCAGCCTTATCTGTAATAGCGAGAAATTGGAAACAACCCAGATGTCCCTCAACCGAAGAATGGATTAAAAACTATGGTACAGCCACACAATGGAATACTACTCAGCTATCAGAAGCAAGAAAATTATGCAATTTGCAGCCAAATGGATGGAACTAGAGAAACTCATCCTGAGTGAGCTAACCCAGACTCAGAAGAGAAGGATGCACATGGCATCTATTCACTTATAGTCGGATTTTAACTATATAGTACAGGATATCTATATTACAACCAGTGGACCAAAGGGAACATAGATATAGACTTTTTATTTTCTCCCTGTCAATAAGACACTTTGCCCTAGTGGTGCTGCCTTGTAGCCCCCAGTGTATGAGGAGGATCTTGGTCCTCATATGACTTCTGAACTGGGGTGAGGGACTGTTATGTAGGGATACTCCACTCTAGAGGAGTGGGATGGAAGGGATGGGGGTAGAGGATGGGAGGGTGGGACTGGGAGGGGTGGAAAGAGGACACTGTGATGGAGATGTAACCTGAAGCAATAAATAAATAAATTAAAAAAAGAAAGGAAGAAGGAAGCAAACCAGGAAGGGTGTACAGAGACCTAACTGCATTGCCGTCAAAGTAGCAGCATACAAGGCCAATGACAATCAAAATCACCAGTCGCCCTGCATCTGTGCTGCCCTGCACTGGTGTCCCGTGGTGCTCAAACCCGAAGCACAAATGACCATAAACTGGGTGGCTTCAAACAACACAAACACATTCTCTCATGGAGTCCCGAAGCCAAGGTGTCAGTAGGACTATATTGATTCCCTGTGAAGACTCTAGGGGAGACCCATTCCTGGATTCTTCCACCTTGGAGAGATTCCTGGAGTTCTGTGGCCTGTGTCTCCCTCACTCAAATTGCTGTCCCCTGGTCACCTGACTTTTCTTCTGTGCCATCTGCTTTCCCTTTTTGGGGTGGTGCATTGAAACAAAGTCTTACGTGGCCCACACTGGTCTCAACTATGCTATATAGCTGAGGCTGGCCTTGAACTCTCATGATCCTTGTGCCTCCACTTCCCAAGTGCACCACCACATCCAGCCATTTTTTTTTTTTACTTGTATGAGAACTCTTATGAGCGGCTTTAACCCTCATCTATCTACGCATCCCAGGCTAATCTCATCTCCAGATTGGTGTGCATGTGTGTGTGTGCACACTCACACTCGTGTGAATACAAGTGAGAGGAGAAGATCAGCCGCCAGTCACTCCTCAGTTGCTCGTCACCTTGGTTTTTTTTTTTTTTTTTTGAGATAGAGTCTCAAATTGGCCTAGAGCTTACCAAGCAGGATATGCAGGTTGCCCACTGAGACCCAGGAATACAACTTTCCAACTATCTTTGCTTCACCAGTTCTAGGATTATAAGCCACCATGCTTAGGTTATTTTTATGTGCATTTTGGAGGATTGAAATCAGGTCTTCAGGCTAGTAAGACAAACATTTTACTAAATGAGCTATTCTCCTGGCTCTCATCTGCAGAGACTCCTTTTTCCAAAAACAGCCATATTCTCAGGACTAAGGATAAACATATCTTTTAGATGCTACCATTCAGGACACTCACTATAGCACATGACTCCAATCTAACAGAAATAGAGTCTTTATGTCTGGGATTCATGAGGTGCTACCTTGGTTATGAAACCAGGGGACTTGCCACTCTCAGCCACCGTAGGGACATTTTGAAAACATTCAGAAAGGAGCCAAGCTCTCAGCCTAGGTAAAAGCAGATAGGCAGGCAGTTCTCTGCCCTTCCTTCCCTGCACCAAAAAAGACCCTGGCGGGGGAAGCTATGCTGTGCTGTGGAGTGTTCTAAGGCCAGCTGTCCTCTGGGCTCCTAAATGCCCTGGCCCCATTTGTATGCAGCATGGTGTGAAGATGGAAGGTTTAATTAACTTTTTGCTCACCAGCACATTGACTGTACAGCTCATGCGATTTTCTTTGTTTTCGTCATGCATGATGGTCCTGTAGTCCAGCAGCCTCTCCATCAGCCGCACCACAAGCTTCACAAAGGTTTCTCCTGTCTTGGCGAGGTATTTATGCTTCCTGCAGTGCTCCAGGAGGCTGAAAAATAATTACATACACCTTGTTAATCACACTCCAAGAAAGAAACTTGAGGCACAGTTTAAAATATTTCCCATTATTAACACATTTTAATTATTTCTGGGCTACAAAGTTCATTGTAGTCTAATTACAAGTCTCTCTGTCTCTCTACTGACATAAATCCCACCGTGAATCAACACTTACATTTTATCAAATAACACTTTGTATTGCTCGTCTCCTCTGCCTCCTTCCACTTCATGATCCAGCTTAGTGATGATTTCATTTTCAAACTATAATTAAGCAGAGGAAGCATAAATAATTAGCATGGCAGATATTCCATTTGACGACGTGGGTCTCAGACAGAACTACATCTTTGGGATGGTTGGATGGTTACCCTCTGCCTTTGAAACCTGATTTCATTTCAGAGGTGCTGTCCCTGAGCCCTGACAGACATCTGATGACTCCCAGCCTCAGAGAGAACCTATGCTTCCTCTCCTGGTTAATGAAGCCTGAATGTGTGTATTTCAACAGCAGGAGTAAGAGGCACAGGAGGAGTCAAGCCAACTGTAGGAAATGGAATCAGGGAGTAATGGAAAGAGATACACAACTTTATCTCTACAAACAAGCAATATGTGAAGTAGGGTGTTGGTTCCCGGGAGGGAACAGACTGCATTTCATTTGCTAGATTAGAGTTCTTGGCAATCTGAAAACATCCATGGGGGTACTTCACTACCACTTTGTGAGGGATCTCCAGTTCAAATAGGATCATTGGAAGCAAAGCAGAAGAGTCCAGAAGCAGAGCAGGTCTTTGGATGGTCCATCTCCAGGCTCACCCTATACATTCCACAGAGTTGCTGAGTAGACATTGTGAGCATTAGAGTTGACTGGATATCTCTCAGATCCAGACTTAAAAAAAAAAAAAAAAACAAAACAAAAAACAAAACCTCTCTAAATTCTAGGGGGTGAGAAATTCCCAGCTTGTTTCTAGGTATGACAGGATGGGAAATAAACATTTTCATAATGACACGTATGTTCCTTATCTCCTTCCCTGATGGCCAGGTGACAACGAGGTCAGCCAGAATCCTGGTCATTAAACCTGGGGTGTTGGTAGGCAGGAAGGGCTAGAAGAGCATGGGTTCTTATAAAGATGAGGATATCCACACTCTGAATGAACGAAAGTGAGCAAGAGAGGAATGGGCAACTGAACTCAAAGTCCAGAAAGCAAGTACACTATAGCATGGATGAGAGGTTCTCCAACCACCAGTTCTCAGCAGCAATCCCCAGGACCCCCATGATGAGAAGATTTTTACAAGAATGACAGCCAGGTGAGAGTAGGCCTCCTCCCTTATGACTACTATCTATATTGAGGTTTGGAGTTGAGCCTGAGACAGTTGTTCTTATGAAATAAACATGTTGCCCCTTCCACATGAGAATTTTGCTTGGTATTTGTCATGTGTTTGGAAATATGTAGCCCAGGCTGGCTTCAAAGTCAGTGTATAACCAAGGAAGAACTTCTGATCCCCCTGCTTCCACCTCCCAAGTGTTGGGGTTACAGATATGAGCCACTATGCCAGATTTTATGGAGTGCTGAGGATGAAACCCAGGGTTTCCTATATGCCAGGCAAGTCAGTGAGCTACACCTGCCACCCCCCCACCCCCCAGGGAAGCAAGGATTTGAGCCTCAAATAGATGGAGCTAAGGAGAACTTAGTATGTCAGCAGAGTGGGCTGGTTGGTACCGAAATAACTGGTCCTCTGGGCCTTGTCCAGCCAAGTGGTGGCATGGTTTAGCCACAACAACAGTCATGGAACACTGACATGGGGCATGTGAAATGCTACTGTGGGAGTGGCAGCTAGTGGTGTGCTCTGGAGAAAGCAAGGCCCATGGAAGAGGCCCCAAGGTGGCACAGACACTCTTGTCCTTCTCATGACACCGTACTCAGAGCCTTACTTTCATCCTGCTGCACAAACATAAGATCAGGGAGGAAGGGCGGGGGAGGGGGCTGCTTCTTGCTTAGTACTAGAACTTGGCAGCCTCCCAGTAACCTCGGCCTTTCTTTATGACTTCCTCAGTCTTTCTGATCTTCTCCCGCTCTCCTTCCAGATAAATACCACTTTTTGATTGTCAGGCTTAAGAAGGTTAAGGCTTTTTTAGAAACAGAGAAGGTTTCACTGAAGAAAGAGATTGACTTGGCTTTCTTCCCTTTTCAACACAGCGTCTCAAGAAATGCATTCGCTGTGAAATGACGACCACCTCTTGCCACTATCCCACAATGAAGCTGCTCTTTACAGAAATGATCCCTTCTAGCGGCGGCCATTCACTTTGGGAGATCTCTTGCAATTAGCCCTAAGATGGCATTTCAAGGCAGTCCTCTCAGGAGAAAATATAGAGTGGGAGGCCAAAGATCCAAGCTTATGTGATTCACAACAAGGAGTTGATATATAAAAGGGAACCAAATATCTCAAATTTACATGTCGGAGGAATATAGCTGGGAGAGTATGGAGAATTCAGAGACGCATGACTTATTCTAACACTGGCAAACATATGCAGAAACATTTAAAATTGCTCACCACTCCCTAATCAGAAGGTACTGGAACGTGGGCTCTACTTTATGAAAACCTCTGCTTCCATGTGTAAACCTAGCTATCCCCCCCCCCCTCGACAACGAGGAAGACTCGGCTCCTTAAATATGCCCCTTATCAAACCTGACTGAGTAATTTTATGTTTTCTAAAAAAGAGTGGCTGAATGGAAAGTGCATCAGAGCACAGCTGATTCTAGATTTACCAACCTCCAGTCTGAGGTAGAGCATTTGCACAAACACCTGGCAACTCCATATCAGGAAGGTTTACAGCAGCAGGGCTCTTCAGCTAGCCTCCCATTTCCATGTCTTCACTCATTTTTACAGAACATACTAGGATTAATATGCTAGTGTACTGTGACCTGTTATCATAATCAGAATTAAAAGGCCCCATCCCAATAAACTGGAGACAGTTCATTTGCTGATAGAACAGGGCTGGGTTTTTTAAATAAAGGTTGTGTTTAGTGTGTTCCTTGTCAGCCTGCACTGTGGTGACGGGAAGCAGGGCTCTGTGGCTAGGTAAAATTGAAGTGTGTTTACTATGCTACTCAAAAGGTGGAGGAGGCTCACTGATATAATAAGCAGAATCATTACATTTTCTTCTCTTTTCTGAATCACCAACACTGCTACAAAAATATCCAACTTAAAATATGAAATACAGCATCGATATCAGTATCCCCCTGAGAACACTAAATATAAGAGATCATCAAGTGAAGGCATATGGAAGGGTGCTTTTTAACTCACTGATGGGCTGTCCTCACAGGCACTGATGTTGTGAATTCAATTAATTTAGAGAAAAGCTACTACTTTCTAGTCTTGCTGCCAAAGTCAGCTATGGGCTACTGAATACTATTTCAGAGATTACAAAGTGGGAACTCCAGCCATGGATAATCTTAAAGCCTATGGTAATTGATCTGAAATGTATATTTTTAGATCAGGTTTACTGTTAATTAAAAATTGTGTGTGTGTGTATGTGTGTGTGATGTCTCTACCCACTGAGCCATTTTACCAGCAATACTGCTATCACTACAATATATTTATACATGTGTAAAATCATACCTGCATTGCATCCAGTATTATTTATCACAGAGATCTGAACACAAATAATACAGATAAAAGCTCAGAGCTTATCACGTGCTGGTTGAGATCAGGAACTGATGAGGGTAGCCCGCTGTCTCTAATAGCAAAAGAATTTCCAGGTAAATATTGCCCTTTGCCCAAAGTGCTCTTACTTGGCCCCCCACTCAGGTCTCATGAAAACAAGTTCAGAAGACACTACAAGGTAAGAGCTTGGTGCTTGGTCACTCCCTGGTTTCAGGGGGCACCAAAGAATCAACTCTATTGTCTCCTCTACCTCCATATGGAGCTGGACCAGTCTGCTGGAGCCATATAACCTTACTCATGCAATTTACCAGAGGATGCAAAGAAACAGAAAGATAGTTGAATGAGTCTGCATGGAAAATATGTCCATGAGGAACCTTCAGCAGATATGAGCCAGCACTTAAAAGCCTCTGTGTCCCAGCTCGCCTGATGATATTCCAACAGTGACAGATTCTTCAATCTGTCACTCGGCCTCTAATCCCTATACCAGACACACTAATATTTTTATATAGATTGCATTTATCTTTCCTAACCATGGCATAAACCTAATTACACTCTTAATCTCTAGGACTTCATCCCATATTTTAAAACCCTTCAGACTCCCCTTGTCTATCAAGTAGGCAGCTCCCTGAGCTTGAAACTTCTGTGACCCGTTCATGACCTGCTCATGAGCTGGGGGACCCCAAAACTGTACCATTGGAGCTGTGAGGCTGGGCTACCCCTGAAGACTGGCTAAGATACCTTGTAGACACTCACAACTCAGTCTGAAGAGGGTCTTTTTGCTGCTCACAATTACAAGCAAACTCTGAGAAAATGGCCTCAGAGAGAGTCAAGTTTGATTTAGTTGAGACTATGGGAGGGTGAATATATCTTTTCTGGAAGGCTTTAAAGAAAAGAATTCAATATAATCAGAACTCTTGGAGTCAAAGGTATTGGCTGTCAAGATCTCGCAGACCATCTTTTGGGAATAAATTCAATGAAATCAAATCTATTCCCCATGCCATGGTTCCTCTAGAAGCATCTAAAGCAATATGACCATATTTTCTTTGGAAATATAGAACACAAATAAACAAGCCAAGAAATAAAATTCCCAAATGAGTTGGATAATAAACAATATAAAACTTCAACCAAACTTATTCACATTCACACTCCAGTACAAATTGCACTGGCGTTTTAACCAAGCAGCAGAAGCTTCCAACATCCACTTGGGTTATTCAATTATTTGCTTAAGGTTAGTGGCATGGGCACCAGGAGAAGATTATTTAAACAGGAACTCAGGAACTCAGGGGCTGAGTTTCTGACAACACCAGGGTTACTCATGTTTATATTATTGCTACTAAATGGGAGTGACTGGAGGTCGTTGAGCAGTTTACCGAGGCTCACAAAGATGACATGAAAGAACCTCATGATTGAGACAAAATCTCACCATCCCCACTGTGTTTTACCAATGGTTTGCGGCCCGTGTGGCCATTTGCTTACACCTTACAGCTGTTGGCGCTGCATTTTCCAAAGCTGTACCGAATGAAATTCTTTAAAAGTATATTGGGAGAGAATTTAACATGTGTGTGTGTTTCCATTTTTATGTTTTAGAAGTAAAGTATAGTGTGAGGCTGAGACTCTGATAGCTATGTATCTGGAAGGCTCTCACCAGCAACAGAAAAGTCAGGTGAAAGCCAAGTGATGGTCCACCATCCCACTACCAAGGCTGATGTGCCGGGGTGGATGAAAAATGGGGCAAGAAGATCTAGGCACCTCTCTCATGCTACTGCAGGATATGGCAGAAGGAGGAGTCAGACAGGAGACCATGAAAACAGGGGTGAGTTGAGGCAACATGTCATGGAGAGAATTCTTGGCGAGGAAACCCACAGGGGGAAATAGTAGGAGGGACTGACTTATGTGGATGGGTGGGACAACCAGGTCAGGAAAGGGTCTTGGAAGGGACTGAATGGATCAAAAAACTAAAGTGTTAGAAGTGGCCAGAGATAAAAGTGACAGAGAAGAAAAGAAATGGATTTCTGCTGAGGGAAGACTCATGTGGAGAGGACAGAGAAATGACAGGGGAGTCCCTTTGTCAATGGCAGCTGCTACAGAGTCAGGAGGGACCACCCCAGGGACAAATGAGAGGCCCCCAAGCTGAGTCTCTTACATGTATCCTTGTCTCTCCTATTCGGAGTATCCACGACCAGAGAGGAAAAGGACATGCTCCAAAGACAGCCCGGGGCAGGAAGGAATAGTGAGAGTGGGGATCTGGGGATGGAAGAGAGCATCCAGTCCACCATGATGGCCTCCTTCCAATGGGCTGCAGATCTGCTGTCCTGGCCCATAAGGACATATAGCCTGGAGGGCTTTTTGAAAGAACCCTAGGCTGCCTCTTATTTCATATGCTTCTGCCTGGTTCAAGATACAAGTTGGATCACAGATCCACCCATTGGGGTCCTGTCCCTGTACAAATTGGCTGTAAACAGGTGACTTTTACTAGCATTAGGGACCCTGAGTACACAGGCTTTCCTGTTCTTGTTGTTTTGCCTTTTATAGACTTTTTTTTTTTTTAAGCCATGGTCTCATGTATCCCAGGCTAGCTTCAAACTTGCTTGGCAGCGAAGGATGACCTTTAAATTTTGATCCTCCTGCTTCCACCTCCAAAGTACTGGGATTACACACCTACCACCATGCCTGGTTTATTCAGTGCTGAGCATCAAACTCGTGACTTTGTGCATGCCACATAAGCACTCTACCAACTGGGCCATGTCCCTACGTCTCAGAGATTTTCATAGAACTGATAGCTCTGGTGAGATCTGTCCAGAACTGAAGAAACAAAGATGACTCTATGACCCAAGGTAAGGAACACAGCCCTAGCAAAGTTATCATAGGCTACACGAGGCTGTGGTTCCTGAATGGGTAACTCCATGCTGCCCCATCACCACAGGAGTCCAGTCAATAGAAGTACCTTGGAGAGGCCGGACAGGGCAAGGGCACAGCACTCCTGAAGGAAATTTTCTGCTCTTCCAGGAACTACACTGGAAAGAACATGCTAATAATATGCTACCACTGTGGTCGAGGGGTGCAAGGGCAACAACTCCAGGCAACTCTGGAAAAGCCAATCTGCAGCACAAGCTTCTAAAACCCCGGTCATGGTTAGATGTCATTTAATCTCGAGTAAGCTGAAGGTTGCCCCCTGAACCCCATAGGTCACCTCCAAACTCCAATTACAAATGATCAAGACAACCAGGCCATAATGTATAATTCACAAAAATCAACGCATCAACTTCTCTGCTATGAAAGTGCAGACCTGGAAGATGCTGTGTCCTGGGACCAAAACACTAAAGCTGCTGAAAAACAAAAAGCCCTAATGCCTTCCCCTCACTCCATTAGGTTTGTGCATCTGCTATAAAAGTGGAGGCAATTTAAGCCCTCACTGATGTGACTAATCAGGTTAGATAATTGCATTTGTGGTGGATTAGTTAAACAGCAGCCAACCATCCCCACTCCAGCAGCTCTGAGCGGAGAGGCAGGCCAAGGCAGCTGTGTCCCGGAGGCTGAGGGTGCGCCCAGTCAGGATATCCCCAAGGAAGCTGCCTATAAAGAATAAGGGCTATACCTTCTACTTTAAGAGAACAGGCTACTAGCCAGAGTGAAAGCAGGAAGGTTCTAGAAGGGTAGAGGAAGTCAATGGACAAGTGCTGTGGTCCAGGAGAGCCCTGGTATGGGGGCACAGGGAGAGAAGGATGGAGGTTGGGGATGAGAAATGGCAAAAAATGGTGAGTCTTCTCAAAGGACTGGGGTCAGGAGAGAGAGGGGGCAAGCAAAGGCCACTGTAACTAGCTTAGGGCAGAACACCAGTGAGCAGGATACCAGCAGGGGAATGAGTGATGGGGAAAGTTTGGTCATGGCATTTTCCCTGGGTGCAGCAGCAGTTGATCTTTTCCCAAGTCCCAGCAACAGAATGACCCAGAAGAGAACTGCTACAGTTTGCTAGTGTGCCCTCAAAGTCTCATGCAATAGAGGCTTGGTCTCCAGGAAACCTTAAGTGTGGGAGGAGATGAGGCCAAATAGACCAATAGGTACACCTTGGAGGGAGAGGATGGCCTCAGCTCTTCTTCCTTGATTTCTTTTTTCTTCCTGGTCCTGGGGTGAGTGGCTTTGCTCTACTTCTTTAGTCCTGCTGTGATGAGCTGCCTTACCAAAGACCCCAAACAACAGGGACAGTTGACCATGAGCAAAAGAAAGCCTCTCAAAACAGTGAGCCAAAACAAACCCTTTCTCTTTATCAATGCATTATCTGGTATATTTTTTCTGGTGAGGAGGGAAGGTGAGTAATCACAAAGATTGCTTCTTATGGTTTTCATCTTTTGATTTGGTTCACTCAAAGAGTTGCCAGTGCATGCGACCTAGTGTCTCAACACAAATGAAAAACAACCAGTGAGTTCTAAGCAAAGTGCTGGGGTATGAGACCATGCTTAGCCCCAGGCCATGTCTTCTGTGGTTCTGCTTGTTCATGGCTGTGCTTACTTGCCTATATCCAAGCAAGGTGTGTTTTGAGTCAGCGAAATGCTTATAGAACATGAGCTGGGATTCAGGGAGTATCTATCACTTCTTTGTAGTATTACTCAGGAAGTTTAGCTTTCTGCAAAAAAAATGAGAGTCTGAATGCTCGAAAGGAGGAAAGCATTTAGACTGGAGACCCTGCTTCTGTGGCTCTCACTTACTTTGTGTCATTTTCCAGCAAATCTGGGGCAAATCAGAACATTTGAAGCAACTCCTTAGAAGGTTATTGTAAGGTATTTAGACACTTTCATAACACAGCAACCGGGTACAAAGACCACGAAGGGGAGGAGAGATGCAGAACCAGCTCTCATTTGTCTTCCTTTCACCTGTACTTGATCTTTATCTTGACCCAAAGATTACGTTTAAAAATGAGAAATGGTATAAATGGTTTTAGTGGCTTTTGATTCTAGTTTTCTGGGCATATGGAATTTATCTATATAAATACTTTCTCCCTTTATCTGAGTTTTTCTTTTTTTAAAAAAAAAATTAATAGCAGTTTTCACTATTTCTTTGTGCTTGATTCATATGAAATTCAAAAAGTCTGATAAATTTTATGCCTGGAAAAAGGTATTTTAGATTATAATTTATAGTTTCAACAAGCCTGGAGTGACACTAGAACCAGGGTTTAGAGACAGCAGCAGTGGAGGCAGGTCAAAGCTTGTAGCAATAATATCAAACAATTTAGTAATAATGTCAAATGGTACAAAAGCATTTTGATTCCAAAATTGCATTTCTGAGTATGTATACTGGAGAAAGAGTCAATAGGAATTCAAGCTGTGTGAATGAGCAGACACATAGTATACTTATTGGTAGTGGAAACTAAGCAGCCTAGGGCCAAAAAAAAAGAGTCAGTGTGCTTTCTGAAGTGTTATATCCCCATTAAAATCAGATTTAAAAATTACACACACACACCCACTGTGAATGTGAGTGGGTATGTGTGTGTGGGAGTGCAGAGCCCACCTGCAGAAGCCTGGAGTGCACAGTACCTCTGCAGAGGCCAAAAGGGGCTGCCGAGTGTCCTGCTCTCTGTCTCTACCTTATTCCCTGAGACAGATCATCTCAATGAACACAAAGCTAGACTTTTTGGCTAGGCTGGCCAGCAAGATCCTATGACCCATGCATCTCCTGCCCTAGTCCTGGTAAGCAGCCCTATGCTGGGCTTTTTTTTTTTTTTTTTTTTAAATATGGATGCTGGGGATTCAAACTCAGATCTTCTTGCTTGCACAGCAAATGCTCCAAGCCCATTAAACCCTCTTTCCAGTCTCACAGGACTTTAATCTAGGCTCTAATGTAAAGTCCCTATAAAAACCAGTAAGAGATAGCTAGAAACCAATGACCACCTTCCCCAAAGAGGAAGACAGAAGATGACAGATTCTTCAGCAAGGAGAGTCACAGCGTTTTCTTTGAGCTGTGGAGAACGTTTTTGCGCGGCACCTTTAGCTCTAGCATCATCTGTGTTTCCCGGTGGTTTTGGTCTGTCCCTCTGGTCTTCATATTCTTTGCACACATGCACCCTTACCATTTGGAAGCTCCGGGTGGAGTGGAATTCACACTGCATCATGTCGAAGAAGATGGGAATGGTGGCTTTTCGAAGCTCTGTCTCAGGGATCAATGTCATTTCCAATATTGGGCCAACCATTTCTGGGATGAACTTTATCTTGTGCTGACCTTTCAATAAAGAAATGCAACATCTATTATTTTCAAAAGAAGTGGATTTTCCAAAGGGGTTTAAGAACACAGAACACAGTGTCACACACAGCCCCTGAAATTTTGAATGGAGAATCCGTGGCTGTGAACCCGATCTTGGTTGATGGACTTTGAGCACACTAAGTCTTGTGTGGCCTGATGGCTGAGGAGATGGCCCAGTGGATAAAGCATTTGCCATGTGAGTGTGCAGACTGGAGTTCAGAACCCCAGTATCCACATAAAAGCTGGGAGGCTTGGCAGCCCTCGGAGATCCCAGTGCTTGAGAAGCAGAGACTAGATCCCCGGGCCAGGATTGTGAGCTAGGATAGCTGACACACCAAGTTCTGAGTTCAATAAGAGACTCTGCCTCAGGAAATGAAGTAGAGGGCATGGAGAGATGCACACTCGGAAGTGAACCTGTGATCCCCCCTATGGAACACACAAGCACGCCACACCCATATACACCCATTTGAAAGAAAAATGGATAGAATTCAATCTTGAGCAAGCAATAATATACTATCCTCTAAGTGTGTCCCAGGTCAACTTCCACCAAGTCTCATGACCCAACAATGATCTCAGAACTCATGTAAAGGTAGGAGGGGAGAACCGACCACTACAGGGTTATCATCTCATCTCCACACACATGACATGCACCCCTCCCTCATATCATTCATTCATTCACACAGAATAATAAAAAACAATACTTAAAAAATTTGTCACCTGTATGCATGTCTTCTTCATTGTGTTTCCTGATATTATGTACTATTGCATTCATTGCTATTCTTGTAGAGGAGTTGTTTGGATGTTTATTTTGAGACAAGACCTCAAAATAAACTGACCAGAGAGGCTGGTTTCACAAGAAGTCAGTTGTAGCTCGTAAGTCAAGACATGATCACTGTCTGCTAGTCAGTCAGAAAGAGCAGAGGACTGAGGCCTGGACAGGTGACAAGGTGGGGAGCTGACACAGGCAGAATGAAGATCTCCTAGGCTCCCTCTGTCTCCAAGGTGGTAAGAGAGGTGTGGTCCATTTCATACCTCTGTGGACTACACAGTGACTTCTGAAGCACTCTGAATGAGTGACATCAAAGTGCACAGAGTCCGCACTGGGACTGCAGAACCATCAGGGTCTATCGTCTCCGAGCTTCTTAGGGAGGCACGTATGTAAAGAGCTGCTCTGTTGGGCTAAGGAGATAAGGGGTGTGCCTTGCAAGCATGAAGTCAGGCACTCAGAATGTAAAATAATAAAGAGCAAAGGTGCAGTGGAACACGCTTGCATTCCCAGCACAGGGGAGGTGGATTCCTAGGGCTCATTGGCCAGCCTAGCCTACCTGGTGAGCGACTGGCCCCTTTGACTGTGCTCTCGCCCAATTCAGGACGCTTGGGGAACAGCATAGATGGCTGTATATGGGACTTGATGACATCCAGTGAAGGCAAGGGGAGAAAGTAAGTGGCAAGCCCTAGTTTGTGACCCTGCTGGTGTGCAGGAGTGAGGCCTCTAAGAACCTTCCTACCAGATGCAGCTGACTGTGATGGGTAATCTCTGTTGTCAACCAACAACATCTGGAATCAACTGTAACTCAAACAGTTGGGCATAACTGTAAGGGATTTTTCTCCACTGGATTATTACAGGTGGGAAGACCCACCCTAAACCTGGGCTGCACCTTTAGTCACAGCCTGTACAGAAGGACACAAAAGGAGGACACTTTTGCTTTTGCCTGATTGCCCTCACTCTTGCTGGTAAGTTCATCTATCCTGTTGCTGAGGCATTCCTCAGCTGGTATTAGAACTTACTTCTTTAGGATTCCAACACAGACTGAAGACTAGCAGCTCTCTAGGTCTCCCCTGGGACGACAGCACAACACTGGGATGCTGAGCATCCAGTTTCACAGACTGAGCAATTACGGGATTCTTGGCCTTTATGTCATGAGACAGCCATTGTAAGACTACTTGGACCACAGCCTGTAAGCCACTCTAGTAAACACATATACGCACATATGCATGCACATACATATATACACACTCATGAGTGCATGCACGTGTGCACATACATATATACACACACTCATTCTATAGGCTCCATTCCTTCAGAGAATGATGTGTAATACCCCAGGCTTGCTGAGGGGACACAATGAGGCAGGGGTGGTACTCCCAGGCAGCGGTCTCCCATCTGTCATCTCAGAATGCCACCTTTATCTTCAAACCACTGCACTCTAATGAACACTGCCTCCTTCCAGCACATAACGGGGGTGCATGAGAAGTGATATGCCTGAGTGAATCATTTGTGGCATTTTCTTATTAACACCAGCAGCTGATCTGGAGTTAATTAATCTTATTAATACCTTCACACAATCAGGAAACACAATATGGAACTTGGTTTTCTTTATGGCTCAACGAATGCAGATTTCTGTCAAGAGAGCCATGAAGTAAATGTGTCTATTATAAATAACCATATATAAGAAAGCAGAGTATTCTCATAAGCCAAAAGATGTTTTAGTGGACATGGGTACAAAATGTAATCTCTGATAAGGAACCTGAATTTAATTAGAATCCACATTTTCAACTTTTGTTCCATAATCAGTATCTTGTCTGAAGCAGTAATGGTGTGACTCTGCCTTTTCCTTAAGACTTAACGCTTCTGAAAGGCATGTGAGTGCCACAAAGTGGTCCCCTGAAAATCCCATTATATTCAATTTCTCAGGTGACATTTTCCTTGTATTATGCCTAAGAGATGTCAGAGTCAATGCTTCAGAAAACAGGAGATCATGACAGCAAGTTGTTCATCAACTGTAATTCCAGTGTCATAAAGTTCTGTCTGTCACTTGCAGCATTTATTGTTCCAAGCTGGGAGGAACATACAAGGCAGAACAGACAGTTGCAGGGGAGGCCATTGGAAAACTAAGCTACAAAAAAATAAAGGCATCGTCCTCAGCTCAGGGATCATCACCCTTCCCTTTGGTATACACCTGGCTGGAGTTGCCTGAGACCTCTGAGTTATGACACCCCTGAGGATGGAACTGTCACAAATCCATAGTCCCTGAGTTAGTTAATTAATCTTATTAATACCTTCACACAATCAGGAAACACAATACAGAACTTGGTTTTCTTGGTGAGCAGGGCTTTCTGATGCTCATGTTTATTTAACTATTTTGGACATCCACATTTTGGGTTTTCCTTGACGCACATCTAGCTGAAGTCTAAAGATGGACCTGGATGTGGGGCAGTGAGAGTCAAGGAGATTCCTGCAGTTTTCTTTTCCTTTGGAGAGAAAGGAAGAACAAGACGACTGTGGTGGTTTGAGTGAGAAATGTCCCCATAGCTCAGGTATTTAAACACTCGTTCTCTAGTCAACTGTTCTGTTTGGGGATGTTATGGAACCTTTGAGAAGGGTAGCCTAGCTGGAGGAATTATGTCACTGAGGGTAGGCTGTGAGAGTTTACAGGCTTGTTCCACTTCCAGTTTTCTCTCTCTGCTTCCTGAGTGTAGAGAGAAATATGATCTCTCAGCTTCCTGTTCCAGCAGCCTGCTGCCATGCTTCCTCTGCCATTCTGGACTCTCCGTCTCTGGAACCTTAAGGTGACATAGATCTTTTCTTCTATAAGTTACTTTTTTTGGTCATTGCGTTTTTAACACAGCAACAGAAAAGTAACTGAGACTCTAATAACCATGGTGCAAGGCAAACATTTTGCCTCCAGTCCCCTAGTTGTACTCTCTACCCCTTTAAGATCTTCCTGGAGTTTCTATTCTAGTGACAGGATGCAATACAAAGTCCTCTGAGAGTGTCACCTGGCTTTCTCTGGAAGCCAGGCTTTCCCCAGCCAGCACCTTCTCCAGTGTCTGGATGTTTACCTTGACACCTCTCATGCTCAGGAATCCAGCCACTGAATAGGGTCTTATTGTAGGAAAATTGTGCACACACAAGGATCACAGGATGGACCCTTCCATCACCTCCAGCTAGGCTCTATCATGCAGTATCCAGGTTTAATGAAAAGTAGTCAGTTTTCACATTCCCAAATACACCAGTGAATGGGATCCTCAAATGAAAAATAGCCCAAGCCAAGTAAGGTCAAAGAAAGGTGTCGCTGTGAGCATTTTTGTTCCGGCCAGATGGGACTAGGGAGCATGTGCTGGTTCCTGAGAGCTGTATGTAATAAACAGAAGTATATGGTGGGACCACAGCAAGAGGGAGACGAGGTGGCCCTGTAGGCTGCCTCCAAGCAGCTCTCAAATAATTGGAGAGTTGGGTAATGAACACATTTTCTTCCACTTTTCTTTTTAAAGAGCATGCTTTTGATTTTCGCTTTGACATGCTGGGTTCTGCAAAGAAAACGGTTTGTTGGCCTGTCCCATCCAGCAGGGCTGTGTCTGCATCTGTACTACACTGATTGAGGAGATGCCAATCTGGGCTCTAGGGCTGCTGTCTCTGTGTGAGACCCCCCTCCTTCCCAAAGACCACACACAGCACTGGAAGGACAGAGGGAAGGCACTTAGTGCAATAGCGGAGTGACAGGTGACTAATTCTAAGGTGAGGAACACATCTAATCCGACTTCTATTTTTATATTCTCGGCAGAACTGGCTGCATGTGCCTGCCAACATATTCCCAAACCTGAGCCCACAGGAAAAAAAGAAAGAAAGAAAAGAAAACAGGAAACTATGTGGAAAATAGGTTGTGCATATCCTGGGAAATCACAATGGGCTGCTATGTGTTTGGAGAAAGAGCGATAACCCGCACAGTGCCATCGGCAGGCAAGCCTGAACACTGGAGACCCACAGCTGGAAGGGTCCTTGCTGGCCATGAGGACCCCACAGAGTTGTTCTTAGTGCCTACTTGGAGAAGATCCCAGGGAGAGCAAAGGACTTATTATTTGTCAAAAAACAAAAGCAAACAAAAAACCCATAAACCTTTCAGTTATTTGTCTATCAGGAATCCAACCCCTGTAGTTGTTCTTTCTTGCAGATCACAAATCCTTGCTCTTATATTGGCCAAGGTCATGACTTCCTTTTGATCTCCTGCTCAAGTGGATGCTTGCTGTTGACCAGGATGCTGATCAGGCATTAGTCATGTGTTCACACTAGTGAGTGACAAGATGGGGAGCGGGCTCTCCCTCACCTTGCTCTTCCCGAAGGCCATCTTTCTTTCCTTCATGGCGGCCATGGCAGACGGCAAGAAAGAAATGGGGTCAGGTTCATGGTCAACCTCTGGAGCTTCAGAGGTGCCACTGACAATACTTAAAAATGAACATGTAGTTTGGTTGCTGGAGGAGGGAGAGAATTCTTCAGGGATATAGCTATGGGCAAGGTGTACATGCTTCTGCACATAACCCCCACTCACGCTTCTATAGGAGCCTTAATGAAACTCACTGAGTAACCCTAAAAAGAAAAAAGGGCATGAAAATGGGTGGGAGGCAGAAGGCTATTGTGGAAATGAGAGGGGAGAAAAAGAGAGTAGTGGGAGTGAATATTAAAAAAAAACATATATATGTATAAAATAAACCCAAATAGTAAAAATTATTTTATAATTAAGTCATAATAATAAAATTAAAAAAAAAACCCAAAGATCAGGGTTAGCATAATGTAATGTAAAACAGAGTATCATACTATGGTCATCACACAGAACATAACCAAAACCAACTCTCAAAAAGAAAATTAAGATACAAATGCTGGAAAGGCAAGAAGATCCATTATTAATCTATCAGTTAGGATAATGTCTGGTCATCTGGGGTGAGACATCAGAACTGAAGTTCCCTCGGATCCAACCAATGACCCTGTCACTACCACAGTAAGATGTTGGGGATGCCTGGGACAGCAGCCACTGTTTATCAGGGAAGAAAGAGGCACCTCACTGCACAATGAACCCTCAGACCTCTGGTTGGGTGACCTCAGTAGCTCATTTTCTTTTCTCTTCTTTTGCAGTACTAGAGACTGAGTCCAGGCCTTGTATATTAAGTTTGTGTTCAGTGGAGCCAAAAGGACAGAGTAGCCTCACAAGTTGACTCATGTCATCTCTCCTTTGTGAATGCTGGACCTAGAGAGGACCTGGATTCCCTGTCACTCAGCGGAGAACCACAGTGTCCCTGTAAGCCGCCCATCTGTGGGTCACTTTGCCTCTCATTACTCTTCCTTGTAGGAACACTAGCACATTGTCTCCTGCCTGGCGTAAGTCTGGCCATCAGGCTCCCCACGTCAAGTGACAAATGTATCTGTGAGCATGTGATTTTGAGAAGGAACACAGAGAAACCAGCTAAGATGACCCATGGATGGCCCTTTCCCTGTTCCAATAGCCTCAGAATCCCACTACTGAACTTATCCTATGTACACGTCACAGATTATTGGGCCTCTGGATTAGAAGTCTTCTAACAAATTCTGCCCAGCTCCCATAATGTATAAACAGGACTGTTGAGTGAGGTAAACAGAGAAGGACCTAGTCACATGACAGAGGTCATAAAGACAGGGCAGGGCAGGCCAGTGGAGGAAGAAAACTCAGTATGACTTAGCAAATTACCTACTCCATCCTCAGGTTTCCACCTTTATGCTATCCCAGAGATGGCAGAAACTCAGGAAGGGCAGGATAGTTCCTGTAGGGTCCATGTTATGGAGATCACCAGGATGAAATGCTCAAGAGCCAGGACTTACTTAGATCCTCCATATACGGGTTGCCGTGGTCAGGGTACAGAGAGTTTCCCTTAAGGGTCCTCAGCCTGCTCCAATTCTGATAACCAATATGCATGAGATGGTGCAGGTTCTACACACACTGGGTGGGTACAGCAGTCACTGTTTCCCTGAGAGCTCTGCCCTCCACCAGGGAGCTCTATCCTATAGCTTTATGCCCAGGAGCTGAACTGGGGCCTCAAGTGAAATGCTATGCTGTCAGCATTGCCTACAGAGTAGTAATATCACCTGTAATATGGAGAAATGTCACATATAGAATAACATCACCTATACAGTTTCTCACAGTCCCATTTTCCCAGGTGATTCACATTTCTTTTCCAGGTAAAGATCCATTTGAGAAAATAAAAACAAAATATGTAGCCAGGTATGGTGGCATACATTTGCAAAAACAACACTCACGAAGCCGAGGTAGTCTAGATTGGGGTACATAGTAAGACTCTTGTCTCAAAATTCAACAATAACAGCAAAAGGAAAAAAAAAAGGAAAAGGAAAGAGATCTAGTCTTCATCTAAGTAAAAAGACAAAGAATTTTGCGGAATTCTGACCTTCCTTCAGAGGAGACATGACATCCCTTCCCATGCCTAACACTGAGGAGCTCAGGAGGGTGAGGAGTCAAAGAGACAATGAGAGTAGGTTGCAAATAGTTCACTTTGATTCTCCTGTCCCACACTTCCATCAAAAACTTTCCAGGCACGATCCTGATCCCTGGTGACCTCCAGATACCTGGGCAACTCCCCCATGGTCTGGGACACTTTGATACAAAGTCTGAGGGCAGAAGGCAGATGACAATAAGGACCTAGTGTCACAAGCAGACTCCCAGTAGGAACATTAGAGGCTGAGGTTGACTTGACAGTCACTAATTTCTTTAAGAAACTTATCTATAAGAATTTATTTGTTGGTTTCAATATATAATTTTATCTCAATTATTTATCTTTAGTTTTTTGTTTTATGCATATGGATGTTTTGCCTGCATGTATATCTGCTTACCACATGCACACAGTGCCTGAGGAGGGGACCAGAGGGTGTTTCAGATAGTTGTGAACCATCATGTGTGTGCTGGGAATCAAAACCAGGTCCTTTGTAAGATTAGTCAATGTTCTTAACCACTGAACCATCTCTTCAACCCCCACTTATTTGTGTGTGTGTGTGTGTGTGTGTGTGTGTGTGTGTGTGTGTGTGTGTGTGTGTGCATAACTGCACAGAAAGAGGAAAACTTGCAGGGGTTGGTTCTTTCAAAAATGTGAGTCTCAGGATCAAATTCAGTTCATCAAGCTTGTTCACAAGTTCCATTAGCTACAGAGTCTTGCTGGACCTTGGTTAAGACTCTAATAGAGAATTCTTTATTTCTAATTATGAAATGAACCAGGAACATTTGTGCTAATGAATTAATTCCTGGATAAAGTTGTATTTGCTGTATATCATCATTAAACAGATTTCTCACAGCTTTGATCACAGCAGCACACTGTGCTAACACCACCTGGTGGCAGGGTAAGCAAGTGCCGAATTTGAGCAGGCGAATAGCCCTGCTAGAAGGTAGATTCTGGACATCTATCTGAACACAATGAGCAACGCCAAATGCCCGTCTGGTAAATGACCTGGAGCACATACAAACTGAGGCAGGGCTGTACTTAGGAGCAATGGCAGTCTAAGCCATGTGTCTCCCTGACACCAGAGGGCATTTTCTTGGTTTCCTTATTTGTCACCACCCCCCACCCCTTTAATCTGTTTTCATTACTGAAAATAGAACTGTGTAAAAGCAGCAATTGCTATCCTGGGAGCAGAAGCAACTGAGGTCTTTGAGATATCCCAGGGGGCTGAGGAGATGGCTCAGTTGGCAAAGGACCTGCCATGTGATCAGAAGGAAGAGGACCTGAGTTCAAACCCAGAGTCCACATAAAACAAAGCTGGGCAAGGAGGCCCATAGTTGTCATCCTAGTGCTGGGGAGGTGGAGACAAGCGGATCCCTGGGGCCTGATCAGCAGCCACCTAGTCAACTTGGCAAGTTACAGACCAATGAGATCCTGCTCCAAAAACAGGTGGACAGTCCTAAGGAACAAAGGTGAACTATGTACCCCACGTGCATATACACACACAACACTGCTGATGTCACAACACGGAGGGACCTTGAGGTGCTCACCCCACCCTCAAGACGATGTCCAGCTACTCACCGAGGTTGTACCACATGTCTCTGATCTCAAAGCCAATCTGCCTCCTCATGTCTCCATACCTAGAAACCAGGGAAGGAGAGAGGCCACATCAGTCTACAGAGCTTCTGGAAATCAAACTCTGGGCTTCCATCACGGACTCAGACGAAGGTTGTGTCAGAGCTCCAACAACATCTGCCACCACAAGGATGGATTTCAAGGGGAGCTCTGGGTGGGAACCGGGCTCACCCCAGATGACAGTGCATCCCTGAGGGAGCACGGAGAAGCTGTGAAGAACAGCCAGTCTTTGCTTTCTTCAGTCTCACGGCTCCTGGGCCTAAGGGAGTTTGTTTCCCATGCATGCTGCTGTTAGCACATCCAGGCACGCAGCAGCATCCTACTCACAGAGCAGCAGTTTCCCCACAGGGAAATAAAATCCTAGAGTTGGGAAAGGCTGCTTCCAAATTTTCCCCATTCTTCTATATCATTTTAAATGTAAGCAAGAGCTTAATACCCAAATATGTCAACAAACATTCCACCAGTTTTTGTTTATCTAGGAAAATAAATGCTAATTTTCCTCCCGGTGGGCAAAGAGAGGAGATGTACGTTTCATGAGTAAACAGAATTTGATGCTTCGGAAGATAAACCTTTATTAGCTCGTGAGCAATTTAGCTTTTTCTTTTAGTGCCTAAGGAAAAAGATGATTATATTAAAAATAATAATTTGCAAAATTATCATACAGCACTGCAGCTGAGCAGCTGTGTCGTCGAGCTTGCTCCGTTGGTCCTTGGGCAGCTGAGGAGCCAAGGAAAGCTGATCACAGAGGATGGTGTCCTGGCTCTTCAGGCAAGCATCCCGGCTGCTAAAAAAAACAACCCCCAGCTGGCTGCCGCCTTATTAAAGTCTCCTGCACCCTAAGCACCTGTCTGTCACTCACAGCAGGAGGCTTACAGTGGCATGGTCATGGAGAAATTGTGAAATCCAAACTATACACACATTTTTCTCTATGTGGGATCTGGAATACACATATACATAGGCATATGTACACATGTGGTATACATGTGTTCCTTTTCATATACATACACACACATATATGCAAGAATATATACACTGTCCTCCATATTATATACATATATAAAGAAAATAGAAAGAGCGATATAAGAAGGGGATGAGGCTTAAAGGGAGGGAGAAATAAGAGTGGGTGATGGAATATGTGATATAAAAATATTAGGAATTGGGGCTAAGAAGGGAATCAAAGGAGGGTTCTTGGGGCAGGCATTTAGGGTGTGTAAGAACAGTAGTGACATATATATATAATGCCATAATTGAAACTGTTACTTTGTATGCTAACATGTGTGTATGTATGTATGTATGTATGTATGTATGTATATCCTTTCCTGGCCCTTTGCCATGGAGTGTAGAACATTCAGGTGTAGGAAGAGAAACAACTGGGAGAGATCAGCTATTTCCTCTCCTGAGACCTACAGACCCAGCCCAGCAAGCCAGTGAGAGCTAACACAGCTATTCTCAGTAAATCAGGGGATCTCAGTCAGCAGCAGATTCGCTGCCAAGGCCACAGGGATGGGAGGTGAGTTCCAGGCAGTGAAGACACACCACTAACAAAGCCTGTGGGTCTGAGGTCATGTGTGAAGGGGGGACACTTTTCCACACTTGACTCCTCGCTTCAAATTGCTTAAGGGCTCCGAGACAACACATTAAGCTGTGGATTATTTTGAGGTTTCCCAGCAAGCCACTGCCACCTGGGCCTGAGTGAGATGCAGCATGGTAACTTGGCCTCTTCTGGCACTTATCAGGGGGAGAAGGATCACATTCAGACTTAGCCTTGACTTTTCTTCTGAGGTTAATGGATTAGTCACTTTCAGCGGCAATGTCTTAGCCAAACACTGGGGGACACAGCATTGTGGTAGGGGCCTGCAGAATGCAAACACCCTTAGCTCTCTAGCCACCTATATCACGTGCTCCTACCCTCAACCCACCAATGACACCAGTGCTACCAAAAGTGGTATCATTAACTTTGGCTTTGAACATCTCGCATCCAGGCTACAGGAAGGGTTCCTTCTCAAAACACAACAATGTCTAATGGTAAGCCTCATGGATGTCTCTCTTTCTTTGCCCCTGACTCATCTCTTTCCCTCAGCTCCTCTACCGATTACAATTCTAATAGTTTAAAGGAAGCCCTGCGATCCATTTTGCCAGCAGCACGATTAACATTTGTGATTCCGGGTAGTGACCTGCCTTTCTCGAGAGCTGATATGGAAATTAGGAGAGCTGTCCCTACTGGCCAGCACAATGTCTCCCTTGCTGAAGGAGGGTGAGGGCCATGGGTTTCCACCCTCACTTCCGTTTTCCTGACTCAGGTGATGATTTGGCATGGCAGTATTTGAGAACCAGGGTATCGGCAATGATCAGAGGGGGCGATTCTCATGAGAACCAGGCCTACAGTACAAGAAGCTGAAAATACTGTTTAATGGTCAAATAAGACAAGGTACCTGGAAACCCAGACAAGAAGGAGAGAGCCGCATGGTGGAGGGCCGGACTGGAGTTCCCTGGCAGCAGGCTCGATCCTTCCTTTGCATTGAATAGGAAGGCAGATCTGATGAATCTATACGAGCTTCCTAATAATTCCCAAGCAGAGTAGCAGCTGTCACCAGACCTCAAGAGGGCTTGTGGGGAACATTTCTACCTTCTTCCCTTGAAAGAGAAAAATTATGGCAATTGAGAGTGGCTGGCTGAAGCTCATTTCCTGGAGACAGACCCCAGAGCCGGGGTCAGCCCTGGAGATCACAGTTGATGGCTCTCTCACAGTGCAGAATCAGGCAGCTGGCCCAAGCCTGGAGGGGGAAAGCTGGATGACTTGGCTTTGGTTATAGGGCAAAGAGAGAAGAGAGTCCAAGTCCTCAGATCACAAGCCCACGTCGTTCTGTGCACTGTACACACTCCTAGGACTGGGTGTTGCATCTTCTTCCAAAATGCTTCCATCTCATGTCATTGGTATAATGCCATGTCATTCTTCCAATGAGCAACCCAAGACTCATGGTGCTGAGCAGATGGGCCTAGCTCTGCCAAGTCATAAGGACACAGAACTGGAGTGATCTCATTCCTTGGGAGGGAGCCTTTCCCAAGTCCAGGAAGTCCTGAGATCCCAAATCTAAGCTTAATGCCAGTTCTTGGCTTCCTGAATCTTTCAGCCAATACGAGGAATTTACATCCACCATATTCAGCCCTCATAAGAGGTAAGGCCAACCAGAACCCAGATCTAAGCACAGCTGGGTAATTGCCTGGCCCCTATTTCTTTCAGAGTACAGGGAAACAACTCACAGTGGTTGCCTTGGGGCTGTTCTGAATGGTGAGAGAGCAAGGTGGTACCCACTCTGTCCCAGCCAACACTCCAGTGAGGCGATGCTATAATTTTCAGGGCTCACCTTAGCCACAGCATCTCACTCATGGTGGCAAGGGCCATTAGACTAGTTCAGTTAGTCACCACTCATTGAGAACTCCAACAAGTCCCACAGGCCTCAGGAGACACGGATCATGACAGAAGAGACCGACTTTATTTCCATAATCACATACAGTATCTGCATGCCTTATACACATGAGGCTTGTTGATGTGACCTTATTTGGAAATAGGGTCTGTACAATGTAGCCTAGTTGTGGTGAAAACCACACTGGAGTAGAATTGACCCTAAATGCAAGGAGTTGTGTTCCTATCAGGGGATGTTAAGGGTCACAGACATACAGGAAGACTTGAATAGAACCTAATCTGGAGATGAGCAGAGTTACAACACAGGTTAGGAAGCACTGAAGCCTGGGAATGGCCACTGAAAGTCAGTAGAACCTCCCCCAACAGAGAAACCTACATCATCACCACATTGATTTCAGACTTGTGGCCTCCGTAACTACCAGACAAGAGGCTCCACCTTCCTTATGCCTACTGTTATGACAGGTGGAACCACAGGAACAAATTCAATAATCCAACTACTTAGTACCTGGCCTGTGAAACAATGAGAATCTAGAATCTAAGAAACACTTTCTTTTTCACACAGATATGGTTTCTCTGTTTAACAGTATTGGCTGTACTGGACCTGACTTTGTAGACCAGGCTGGTCTAGAACTTGCAGAGATCCGCCTGCCTCTGCCTCCCGAGTGCTGGCATTAAAGGTGTACACCACCCACCATGCTCGGCTTGAGAATCACTTTCTTAAAGAGATTTCTTTTTTTTAAATACTTTATTTTTTTTCTTCAAGTTACATCTCAGTCACAAACCCCTCCCTATTCCCCCTTCCTATCCCGCCCTTCCACCCTCTTCCCCCCAGAAGTTTCCCCTTTCAGTCCAACAGATGGTTCCTTCTCTTATAACAGTATTATACAAAACAATAGATATAAATATGCCACATTTATGAGAGTTAAATGGCCCAGTATACCTTCCCAATGTCCAGTTTAAACATATTTGGCCCCTGACTTTAACATTCTACTATCTAACCATCTCCATGAGTTTAAAGGTCTATATCTGATTCAACATTCATACTAACTTGCAACACACTTTTAAGAGTATCATCTTAGATCTATAACACCCTCTTGATTCCTAAACAGCTCAAAATTTAACTATGAGACTCTAGCTGTCTATTCTTCAACCACCTCAGAGACCTGAGAGGGATAAATATATATGATTATATAGGAAGTGCAGGGCCTGCAGCTTCCAAAACTAACAAAAGACATACCAGTGACTGCCTGGACAGTTCCCATTTTCTCTCCATACATTCCTGCATCAGTCTTCAGCCTTTGGGTCCTGTTTCTCTGACAGACATTTGTTGTAGAGCAGGGATTTCTTAAAGAATAAAATGAGAATACTATGTCTAGTCCGAGATTGGAGGGGGCTCTGGCATGTGATGTGTGTGGGTGTGGGAGTCTAAACCAGATAAGGAAACAGGCTGAAGAGGCAGATGTAAACCTAGAATGGAGTTCCAGAAGAGAAGAGATGGAGGGCTGGGATTGGGACACTCTTGTCCCCAAAGGTCCATGTCTGCATCTTTGGTTTTCCAGGTACTAGGACAGAGAGGTGGCAGGCATTAAAAGACCTAGTAGACATGCTTCTATCATGAGAATACTTCTCTCGGGAATGGATAAATGTCTTTCAAGAGATTGGGTTGCTTCTCTCAAGATTGGCTTAGGTCTTGAGGGAGTGAGTCAGACCTCTTGGGAGTGAGTTAGATTTCACAGGACAGAGTTAGATCTCCAGAAATAGATTAGTCATGGGGAGAGTATGCATCTGTAAAGCCAACCTGCCTCTGTTTCCCTCTCTCCTGAACATTCCACCTCTGCACTTCCTGCTTTCTCTCAGCAGAAGCCCTCATGCCCTTGACATCTCTTGCCTTCAAGATGATGAGCCAAAGGCAAACTCTGTACCAAACACCTAAATTCTGTGTTAACGACCACACACGGGCAAAGAACAATGGTGTTGAAAGACTTGGGGAGAGCAATCAAGAGCACTGAATGTCGCATCCTGATTTAATGCCTTGCAACTTGGTCAGAGGCTTTGGAGGAGTGCAGGGCCTTTGGCCAGTGCCAAAGTGGACAGTTAGGACAAGAGGGAAAAAAAGGAAAGATAATCAAGAAGCAGGCACACGGGTAGGATGAGGCATTTCTGTCTTAGTGGAAAAAAAATGACACCAACAAAAACAAAAACAAACAAAATACAATAGGTAGAAAGGGATGAGACCATTGGGAATGAGCCCTGTTAGACACAGGGCTGTTGTGAGCATTCTGCCTGCATTAAGCTGTATTATGCTCCCCAGGGCAATGTCTCATCAATGTATCTAATTAGCTTAGCAAAGGCAAAGGTAGCACAAGGCTACTGCTTATGAAGTTTGTTTCCCTAGATCCCCTTCTAATCCTTAAAGTGAATTTACTTGGAACGATTTGAATCTTTTGAAAGAAAATAATTAGCATGAGGATTGCATTGATTGTCTTATGCAATACAGAATCCTACTTTTTGATTAGGCCACACTGTAAAATGGGACTCGTCACATCACATTTATTTCTTCCTAGCTTTCCTCAAAATCCCATCTATAGTTTGGCATCTCAGAAGCCAGTGTCTGATGGAATGGGAATATTTTTGATTGTGTGATGTTTTGGTCCAGCTGCAAAACATGTCCTCTTAGAAGATAACAGGTTTCACAGGGGAAAAAAAATGGGTAAGTAAAAGAGCTGGACCTTCTCATTCAACATCCAGTCTCCCTGCTGCGAAACCATTGAAAGAAGGAATCTCTGGCAAATACTTGCAAAAGCACTGTGTTTAGTGGCACATGCCTTTAATCCCAGCACTCTGAGAGACAGAGGCAGGGGGAATCTCATTGCCTTTGAGGCTAGCCTGGTCTACATACTGAGTTCTGGGACAGCTAGGGCTATGTAGAAGGAGCCTGTCTCAAAAAACAAACAAAAACCATGCAAAAGTAATTCATGAATCCTCTCTCTCCCAGAACAAAGTTAGGCCCTGAGCATGGATGGATCTCCCTTGTGAATGTGACATATTAATGTTGTCCAAATTTAATGAATTTAAAGTTAACTCTTCTACATTTTATTTATATTTCCTGAACCGCAATAATGTAAAAAGCTTAGGGAGAGTGGATGGCAGTTCAAAGCAGCATTCTCCCGATGTCTGCTGCTGGGAGCCACAAGCAATGTGCTCAGGTGGAAGGCAGCATTTTCTTATTATGAACTTTGAGTCCTTGAGATTCTTCACAGGGAAATCTTCCTTTTATTTTGGGGGTTGATAAACTCAGTTCTTGGCACGGTGTAGCTTGTTTTTCTTCTCTGTGTGTGTGTGTGTTACATCCAAGTACTTAGGGCATTAACAAGTGGGTCTTCTGATTCCAGAAATTTCTACTTTTCTGAGCTATGATGAGGCAGACCAGGCAGAGAAAGAGAAGGCAGACTTGCCCACTCAGATGTGCCCTACAGAAGCTGGCAGGCCACATGTAGTCAGCCCTGAGAGTATGAGTGGGAGGACCTGAATCCGCCTGAGACCCAAGGCTTTCCCCCAGATGTTGTTAGACCTAGGCATTGTACCCCAAGTGCATAAGACCAGCTGTTGTTGCCTCAGCCCACTGGGGCTAACTTCAAATCACTTCCTTGCAAGCTCTGTCCTCCTAGCCTCCCCAGCTCTTGCCACTCCCTCACACTTCCAAGTTAGTAATCTCTTTGTTAGACAATTGGGCTATGCCTTCTGGGGTCCAAGTCAGTCAAACAGGCAGACATCTCAGCTGCCATATTGCCTTTGTCTGAATCCACACTATCTGGTAGCCTCTGCTCCTTATGTTGTGCCCTGCAGGACAGCCTCCAGCTTTGAAGGCTCTTGCAACAACCTTGTGCTCTCCTGATTCCACACACTACTATAGCTTAGCTTTCTACTAGACAATGAACAATTTCACCATGGGATCTACTTTCCCTCCTTCCCCCACATCAGGACCATTCTTGCCTGAGCACAGAAGAGGCCTTATCCCGTTCCAATAGATAAGCTTATCGGGTTTACATCTAAATACTCAATGCACCCAGTAAATCAAAGAGTTTAGGTAGGACACCCTGAGATACTTCTTAAGCCATTTGCTATTTAAGAGTAATGTTTAAAATGTACGATGAAGTGTCTAAGGTCTATAAAGAGGCACAACTATCACAAACATGAAGTCTGATATCTTTCAGGCTTATACTTCATGTTGGGTTTATTATAGGAAGGAGCTCACTATGTCCTCAAAGGCCAATCACTATCTCCTGTAGTCTGTGGCCTAGGGAGACCTAAATATCCCATGGAGTTTACAAAGACAACTTCCAATATGGTCAGGTTTTTCCCCCTGAGAAATCCTTGAAAATACACAGAAGCATAATTCTAGAGTGTCTTGTTATTATGTCTAAGAGAGACAGGAAAGTCAGATCCAGAGTCCCCATGGGCTCTCGACAGAGAGACACCAGATGGCTGTGTGTAATTTCCTTTGGCTCCGTAGCCTTTGACTCCATACAGCAAGAAGGGAAGCAAAGACTTTCTCTGGAGAGCAGGGTCCTGTATGATTAAAGCAATCACTATGCCACTCTAGCTTGGACTGTTGACACAGCAGCAAGAGGAAACCCCAGCCCAGAGCTACCACCGGGTCTCCACAGTACTCAGCATCAGAGCCTCCAAAGGTGCATCTAATTTAAAAGCATCTCTTCTCCTGTTTGCATCTATCTGTAAGGGCAGGCAGTATGGGTGCTTCATACTCAATGGATTCAAAAATTACCCAGAGCTAGGTTTCGATGCCCGAGTCCCATGTCAGCATGCACAACCCACACGGACTGCTGAACAAACGTAACAGTGGGAGCCTGTGCTTCAGGAGGCTGAGGTAGCCTCGCTGAGCCACATCCAGAGCTTCCAAAATAATGGTTTCTACCACATGGGCAGCAGCAACACAAGCAGGCATCCTCCTTTCTCACAAGCCCTGTGAATGCCAGAAAGCAGAAACTTCATGAAACATGTCTGCAGCATGCATAGCCGGCAAAGGTCTAGCCTTGGGCAGTGGGGGCCATGGTGAACAATTAAACCCCGAGAAGGTTCCAAAGAAGGGCAATGTGCCAGCAGTCACAGGCGAGTGCAACTCTGCCCTCACTGTGTTTGGTTTGGCAAGTACATCTGTCACTTCTTCTAAATAATAGTCACTGTCTACATCCATGGCTCTGGGGGTCAACCATCTAAGGGAGCCAAAGAGGATCTTTTCAGGTGCAAGAGGATTTGCAGACAGGGCTCTCTCTCTGAAAGTCAAGCAGCATAGTTTACTCTGGGCAGAGCTGCCTGGGCTGGAATCTGCCAGCACGAGCTACATAAGGTGGCCCATGACAAACCCTCTGTGTGTTCTTATTCTGCTCAGCTAGAAAACGGGAGGACTTACTGAATGAAGAGTCTTGCTCTTTAGTGTTTATAGGTCAAGCATACACGTGCACACATAAACATATGCAACATACACAAAAATACACATACATTAAATACACACATGCACAGACATGTACACAGGCACACACAGTGCTCAGAAGGCTGCTGGCATGTGAACTAAGCTCAGTATTACATGCAGAAACATGTCTTACCCTCCAGGGATCATGTGCTTTCTACTTCCCAGTAAGGAAGCTAGAAACTGCTGGAATATGAAGAGGAGAGCAGCTGCCACATTCCAAGACCCCCTCTGCCTTCTCTAACCTCTAACCTCAGCAACTCGTAGGGACAGAGTCAGAATATTGCAGAGGCATTAAAAATACAATGATCCAGCAATATGGACACCATTTCAGAATCTTCTGAGGAGCCCTATTGAAGGGGCACCTGGAGCAGGGTAACACTAGTGGAACTGAGGCAGAAGGAGAGGAGCTAAGACCTCAGGACACCAAGACCTTGGGAAGGAACCTGAGCAACCATTAGTTTTCTTCCTCTATAAATTGTGTGTGTGTGTGTGTGTGTGTGTGTGTGTGTGTGTGTGTGTGTGTGTGTGTGTGTGAATATGTAAGTGAGTGTGGTGAGAGCAGAGGTTTTGGACCTCCCCTTCCACATGCTTTGAGGAAAGGTTTCTTCTTTGCTGGTATGTAAGTATGAAAGTGTCTGTGGACTGTCCTCTCTCTTTCTCTCTCATCACACCATATGAGCTCTGGAATTACAGAGGTGTGTCTGGTTTTCTATGCATTCTGGGGATTTGAACTCAGATACATGTGCTTGAGCAGCAAGCATGTTATCCACCAAGCCATGTCCTCAGCCCATGATCTTTCTTGATGTCGGAACAGGATCGTTCAGGATGCACTCTGGCACCATGGAGCTGTCCAAGAATCTTGGCCTTCATGAGGCTTCTTCAGTGACAAACAGACCAATCTAGTCCACTCAGACTTCCTACCCAGGGGAACACAGGGGACTTTTGTGCCAAGGAGGAAACCATACATAGCTCAGCTCCACCGGGCTGGACAATCCCAGCAGTGCTGATGACTTCCATCAGAACCCTCTTTCTGTGGAAGCAGAATTGGAAAACCAGCCAATAAAGTAAACCACGTGCGTAATGACTTCAGAAGAGTGCTCGGCAAAAGTCATTATCTCCAGAAACTCAAACGCTGTTTAGCAGTAACTGTCTCCAATCATACTGACTTTGAACCTGCCAGGACGAATCCTGCAATTTTAGATCTTGATTCATGGGTTACAAAGGCGACACCGGATTTGTGATTTGAAACCACCCTTTCATTACCCCGTGATTACATCTCAATTTGTACCCAGTTGGCTTAGAGGAGACATGGAAATTAGAGTAATAAGCAGGAGGCTCCTGCCTGCAGTTCAGGGCTGGGGGAGGACTTACTTGTTAAGGATTTTGGCTCTCTTAGCACTTGAAAAATTCTCCAGTTGCAGGGACTCTTGAGTGAGGAAAGCCACAGCCAGGTGAAAGTAGTTGTTCCACAGCTGAAAACCAGAAGACAGGGGACACTGAGATGCTAAAGCTGCAGAATAGCTTAACACTGGATCTCAGAACAGTTCTGGGCAATTATCCTGAAATGCTTAAAAACCCGTAGCACTGCAAGCTAGCCCTTGGACTATGATTCATGGCTGAGAGTGAGGCTCGATTCACCAGGGCAGCTCCTCTAACCTCTGGCTATACCTCAGTTTCTTCATTGGTAATATGAAGGCTGGGAAGGCTTCCTGGAAGGCACAAGGGGTTATTACCCACAGAAGTGGTGGCTACAGGCATGATGGTGCTGAGCACTCGATAAGCACGGCAGGGTTTCAGCTCTAACACACGCCATGTTACAGAGCCCCTCTCTGAAGAACAGTATACACTTCTATAATTTATGACTTTTTATTATACCAAAATTATGCATACACCAGACAATTAGGAAAAACATGCAAACAGATCAAACCTTCATTTCAAGGATTCATGGGTTATATGTGATTCGAAGAATGATATTTGGAAGACATTGTGGATGCCGTTTCTTTCTCATTTACAAACCAGGGATAATATTCAAAAGTGAAAGTTACAAAGAGTCACATAAGGATAAGATGTTCGCATTATCAGCTGAGTTTCATGACCTGTGAAAGGTGGGACTTCAAGACCATTCCCGGGAATTAAGAGTGCGTGGTCCCCTTCTCTGGCTTTTCCTAGGAAAGGGCATTGCCTACAGGATTTCTGAATCCACAGACCACGGGGCTAACCAGGGAGGTACTGGTCACCCAGCTCAGGATGCTCGCAACTATAGCAAGGTCAAAGCTGGGTCCATGTCCCTAACCTCAGAGTGCTTCCTACCTGCCCACAAAGCACATTCTCCTGTGGCCTCTCTTGCCATCAAAAGGGGTGGCTCCACTACATAAGAAACAAGTTGCTACTTTTCATTTACTTTTGAGACGAGCATTTCCCTCCTGTGTCCTTGCTCCTGTAGCAATCACAGGGCAGTGGTAGGTATGTTCTGAGGATCACAGAACCATGGCTGGCAGGAGAAGTGGGGTGGGAGGGAGAGAAAAAGCATAGGTCAACATGGACCAGAGCTGATAAAAACATCCACCTGGTACCTGTTTTTGTCTTCTTTTCATTTTTTGACACAAGGTCTCTTGTAAACCAGGATGGCCTTGACTCGTATGTAGCTAAGAATGACTGAAATTCCTAATGACTCGTATGTAGCTAAGAATGACTGAAATTCCTTCCCTCCAAAGCGCTGGGCTTTTACAGGTAGGTGTGGGTCACCATACCTGCCTACCTGGCACCTTTACAAGTCATAATGCAACAACTACAAATCCAATCAAATCCTTTCCTTTCCTTCCCTATTTCTCTCTCTCTCTCTCTCTCTTTCTTTTTTTGTGTGATTGAATCCAGGGCTTATGCATCATGGGAAAACATGTTATTGCTGAGTATGATCCCAGCCTTTCTTAATTTTAGTTTTATAAAAGGATATAGCTAAGTTACCTACGCTAGCCTTGAACTCACTATGTAGTTAAGATAGGCTGAGAACTCAAAATCCTTCTGCCTCAACTTTCTGAGGTGGCACAGCAGGCCTGTACCATCAAGAAAGTGAATGCTCCTTTTGATGTGTTGTTTTCTTGGGACAGGGTATGGCTTTGCAGATCAGGCCATCCTAAAACTTGGGATCCTTCTATTTCAGCTGCCCGAAAACTGGGGTTGTAGGTGTTGCACCACACCACACGAGGTTGAATGCTTTTCAAATGATCGAGTCACCTCATTCTATCTATTCACTTCTGGGGCCACGGCTACTGTGGAGCCGGAAGCAACTGTGGTTTGGTTCATGCCCAGCACCCCTGCATGGGCCCAGCTCTGAAATCTGGAGAGCACAGAGCCTTCAAGGTGTTCAGTTGCAGGATGAGAACCCAGGGACCCATCCCCACAGATAATGAGTGAGCAGAGTACATTGGGAACACCTTCAGAGAGGAGAAGGGGCCCTCCCTTGCAGCAGTCACATTCAGGACAGGCAGGGATTGATCCAGCAAGTCACATGGCAGCTCATAGCTTAATGAAAGCTACATCAAGAAGACCAGCATGGCATGGGAGAAAGACAGACTGCCAAAAAACTCCCTCAAATACTGTAACATATCCAAGTTCACCAGTCCAGTAATTCCAGTTAACATCCAAGTAACATGATTTTCAGGAGAGAGACTCAACTGGCTGATTTTAAACTACAGGTGAAAGAAGGAATGCACAAAAAGAGCCAGGGTGATTTTCAACAGAAAATTAACTGGGAGGTGTGGTCTCCACTATCTATCTACAGAGCTGAAGCAATGAAGTCACCGTGGTAACAGCACAGAAAACAGAATCCATATGCATGTAGGGTTGCAAACTAACATGTGAAGTCACCGCAGGCAGAATAAACTAACCAAGAACTCCAAGTGGGCAGAGTAAAGATAAACCCTGATCCTAACACTAGTTACAGAAATCTTAGGTAGGTTAAATAACTGAAAAGAAAAAAAAATCGTTAAGTAGAACTCTAAGTAATTGCTGATATTAACTTCATTGCAGATACCTCAATCTACAACATTAAGGCAATTAGGGATTTACTGTGCAAAACCTAAGACCACATAATCACAAGAGAAATGTCAGATTTGACTACAGAAAAGTTAAATATTTTTTATATAATAAACTTAACACCATGAATAGGATATATTAAGAGTCCCAACTTATTAAAAACACAAATAACCAGTACAACCAAAAGAAATGGCCAGACAGTTCATAGCAAAAATCACCACAGCTAATAAATACTCTCAGTCTAACTGATCATAAAAATGTAGCAATCAGAAAAAAGTTCATATAAACAAGAACCCTAATCTCTAAAGAAAGCCTGTACAAAATTGTTGTGTTCAAAAGAGGCCAGTGAAGGATGTCCTGGTGAGCTTGGTGAGTCACAAGACAAAACACAAAGATAAGAATGTGAGAAAGGCACTTGTAATGTGGAAGGGGGGTTGACAGGAGTGGGAGGGAGCTACCTAGAAGATGGGGTGGGTGAGGGAGACTGATGAGAATGTAGTACATACATATGTGAAATTCTCAAAGAGGAAAATTAGTAAGAGTCTTATAAACACACAAGCACATGCATGTACATACACATATATGTGGCTTGTGAGGGTGTGACTGTGAGAACATTTTTGGGAGGGCAATGTGACACTGTCCATCATCCTGTTCTGCTTGAAATCAATCTTTTCTATGGCGTGCACACACTGACATCCATGGAACGCACATGGAAGCTCATGGAAGCTTGGCTCAGGATAGTGAGAAGCAGAAGTGTCTGGACCATCCTGGCGGGCGGGTGAGTGAGTGCAGGCATATTCATGCTGTGGAGTATGACAGGTGTGGAAAACACTCGGCACGAACCAACACATGTTAAAAGCAAGATGATGAGATTGTGTGTTGGCCCATATAAATGTGCCTGGTGTCAGGAAGAGTAAAGAGCAGTTAGTTACAAGTTACTCCTGCAGAGGAGGAATGAGAGTTACAAAGAGGAGAGGAAACATTCCGGAACAACTCATTTATCACACAGAATCTTTGTTTATGACATATGAAAATAAGCATCAAGCAGAGAAAAAAATAATAAAAAGTTCACAAGAAAAACATATGTTTGAAGTAACACTGCTAGGGCTGGGGATGTGGCTCAGTTGGCAGAGGGTCTAGTTAGCATGCACAAGGACCAGAGTTCCCTCCCCTGGACCCCTACACTCAAACTTAGTCAGGGGATAGACAGAAGACGTGTTTATGAAGCAGGAGGACTCACTGTAGACACTGCAGTTAACACAAAGCCAGGAAGAGTACGAAGGGGAGAGTTTCAGAAGCAATTAGCTCGGTCCAGCACACCCGACTCTCACCCACTGAACCCTTCATCCTGTCTTAGGATGATCTGAAATAAGGCTGGCAGCCAGGCACAGTAGCACTCGGTGGCCTGCCTGCTGCCTCCTGCCAGAAGAGCCCCTCCTTGCCATTTTGATTCAGTACTTTCCCATGGAACTCTGTCCTCTAACTTGCTAAATGAAGCAAATACACTGGAAGCATAATTTTCTCTTCTTGGATTCCATCTCCATACCTCTGATGAGGGGCTGATTATGATCGGAGGATTAGAGACATAAGTGACTGACACCTAACAGTCATTTGTTTTAACATGATTCTCCCACAAAGGTGCTGTCTATCCCTCCTTTTACCTGCAGCTCAAAGTTGGCTTGATCCAGAAATTTCTTGTTCAGCATATCTGCATACTGATTAATTGCTCGCAGGAAGACTCTAAAAGAGCAAGAGAAAATGGCATAATTACACACTCAGGCTTTGGCACGTTTGTAGGTTTGGCATTTCAATTAGGTAGGATTCCAGGCCGGCCGAGAATGCGAAGTCCTGTGTGAAGTCAGGAGGTTTTGCCAGTGAAAAACTCTCAGCATTATATGCAGATGTTCTCCAAATTAATCACAAAATATAGCACATGAAGAATTAAAAAAAAAAGAACAACATAACAGCCTCTAAAAGTAACATTTAAAACATATCACAGAAATACCCTGTTTTTCAAAAAAGTAAGGAAAGATGTAAATAAAATTCTTTCCTGAAGTTACAATGTCTTACTGCTTCATAATATTTTTTTTTAGTTGGATTTGAAAGCACTGTTGGTGTGCAAACTATTAGGCTTAGCATGGTTTGGTACAATGTTACTGTACTTGGAGGTCCCACCATTATCACTTCCCTCTGTCCTTTATCTAATGTCAATCATTGTTCACTTTATAAAAAAAAAATTAAAAAGGCTTTAGTAGACAAGGAAATGCCCTGACAAGAGTTTCAGAAGCGTTGTGATGCTTTGATTCACTGATAATTCGTGTGTGTGTGTGTGTGTGTGTGTGTGTGTGTGTGTGTGTGTGTGTGGTGTGTGTGGGTACAGGTAGGCCAGATGACGACTCTGCCTTAGTCCTTTCAAACAGGGAGTAAGTCTTTGACTGAACCTGGAGCTAGGATAGTGGCCAGCAAATTCCAGTGATCCCCTTGTAGCCTCTGACCACCTAATCCAGGGAATAACAGGTATACATGGCTATATCTAGTTGCTTACATTGCGTTAGAGAGATTTGAACTCAGGTGTGAAGACCTGTACAGTAACGGCTGGAATCCACTGAGCCAGCCCTGACAATGTACAGTTTTCAGCACATTTCTCAACACCTTGACTTTTACTTTTCTTTGATGAAGTGTGCAATTTGGGCTGTCAAGGAAGGACTCTGGAGGACTGTCTTTCCCAGCTTGTCCATTCAGTAGACTTGTTTTATAGCACTTGAAAGCGTTGACAACTGTAAAGCTTAGTCCAGCTACTTCTTTGTAAATGGCATTCTCCCTCACACTAAGCAAGGATGCAAGAGGAATTAGCATTAGGTCACAGATAATAAACTTAATTACCTCTCCTCATTTAGACAGCAGGAAGCAGCTACAATGAGAGGGAGATCTGGGTTCCTTGAAATCCTGGTTCTCTGAGAGCACTATGTCTTTAACTAAGTATGCTTGCAGACGCTCCCTAGGCCCTGCCTAGGGAGCTTCTTAGGAGTAAGGACTGGAGGGAGACTTCAATTCAATTCCATTGATCCACTGGTCTGTTTCTATACCAGTACCATGCTGTTTTTATTACTATTGCTCTATAGTACAGCTTGAAATCTGGGATGGTGATACCTCCAGATGTTTTTTTATTCTACAGGATTCATTTAGCTATTCTGGTTTTTTGGTTGTTCCATATGAAATTGAGAATAGCCTTTTCCAGGTCTATAAAGAATTGTGTTGGTATTTTGATAAGAATTGCATTGAATCTATATATTGCTTTTGGTAGGATGGCCATTTTTATTATGTTGATCCTACCTATCCATGAGCATGGGAGATCTTTCCATCTTCTGGTGGCTTCTTCAATTTCTTTCTTCAAGGGTTTGAAGTTCTTGTTGTACAGGTCCTTTACTTACTTGGTTAGAGTTACCCCCATGTATTTTATATTGTTTGTGGCCATTGTGAAGGGAGTTGTTTCCCTGATTTCTTTCTCAGCCCATTTATTTGTTGTATAAAGAAGGGCTTCTGATTTTTTTTGAATTAATTTTGTATCCAGCCACCTTGCTGAAGGTGTTTATCAGCTATAAGAGTTCTCTGGTGGAATTTTTGGGGTTGCTCCCAGAAGTGAACCCACACACCTATGGTCACCTAATTTTTGACAAAGAAACCAAAACCGCACAATGGAAAAAGAACAGCATCTTCAACAAATGGTGCTGGTCCAACTGGATGTCCACTTGTAAAAGAATGAAATTAGACCCATACTTATCACCTTGTACAAAACTTAAGTCCAAGTGGATCAAAGACCTTAACATAAGCCCAGTCACACTAAATCTACTAGAAGAGAAAGTGGGAAAAACCCTCAAAATCATTGGCACAGGTGACAACTTCCTGAACAGAACACCAACAGCTCAGGACCTAAGACCAACAATCAATAAATGGGAACTCATGAAACTGAAAAGCTTCTATAAGGCAAAAGGCACTGTCATTTGAACAAAATGGCAGCCTACAGATTGGGAAAAAATCTTCACCAACCCCACATCTGACAGAGGGCTAGTATCCAAAATTTATAAAGAACTCAAGAAATTAAATGCCAAGAAACTAAATAATCCAATTAAAAAATGGGGAAAAGAGCTAAACAGAGAATTCACAAAGGAGGAATCCCTAATGGCTGAGAGACACTGGAAGAAATGCTCAGCATCCTTAACCATTAGAGAAATGCAACTCAAGACGACTCTGAGATTCCATTTCACACCTGTCAGAATGGCTAAGATCAAAAGCTCAAATGACAGCACATGCTGGTGAGGGTGTGGAGAAAGGGGAACACACCTCCATTGCTGGTGGGAGTGCAGGCTTGTGCAATCACTATGGAGGTCAGTCTGGAGATATCTTAGAAAACTTGGAATAGCTCTGCCTCGGGACCCAGCCATACCATTTCTGGGTGTACATCCAAATGACTCCTCACCGAATCACAAGGAAGTTGCCTCATCTATGTACATAGCAGCCTTATTTGTAATCGCTAGAAACTGGAAACAATCCAGATGTCCCTCAACTGAAGAAGAGATTAAAAAACTATGGTACATCTACACAATAGAATACTACTCACCTATCAGAAACAAGGAAAGTATGCAATTTGCAGCCAAATGGATGGAATTAGAGAAGCTCATCCTGAGTGAGCTAATCCAGACTCAGAACGATGCACATGGCATCTATTCACTTACAGTCGGATTTTAGCTATATAGTACGGGATATCTATACTACAACCAATGCACCAAAGGGAACATGGACATAGACTTTTTTTGTTTGTTTTCTCTCCCTGTCGTTGAGACACTTTTCCCTGGTGGTACTTGTAGGGGCTGATAGATTAATATAAGTTAGATTTAGTGAATACCTAAGTTTCTGATACAGTCTCTTAATTCAGGTCATAAAGTCTTTCTTTGTTTCACCTGGCTTCAACCTTGTTTTTCAGTCCAAAGAGACTCCCCTCATTTCACCTGACTTCATCCATAAGCTGATAAGCTAGTTGCTCACAGCAGTTGATCTTCATGCCCCGAATTAAGAGACTGTATCAGAAACTTAGGTATTCACTAAATCTAACTTATATTAATCTATCAGCCCCTACAGGTACTACCTTGTAGACCTCCAGTGTATGAGGAGGTTTTTGGCCCTCATATGACTGCTGAACTGAGGCGGGGGACTGTTACGTAGGGACACTCCACTCCAGAGGAGTGGGATGGAAGGGTTAGGCGGTAGAGGGTGGGAAGGCAGGACTGGTAAGGGTGGAAAGAGGACACTATGATGGAGACGTAACCTGAAACAATAAATAAATTAATTTAATTTAAAAAAAAAAAGGAGGTGAAGAAAAGGGCTCTCCACCTCGGGCTTTAAGAGGCCTCTGGCAGAAACTTTTCCATGGCCCTTCCTGTCACAGTACTTTCTCACTCTCTTGAACACAGCTCTGTAAATCAGGGGCTGCAGGCATCTCTCCGTCAGAAAGCCAAACAGCAGGAGGTAGGACCCACATAGGTGTGCCACATGGCCCATTGTGGAGTTTGCTATCTCAGTTACTGGAGAAACAGACAGTTACCTGTAGTCTTCCCTGGAGACATGAAGACATAACCAGATTGGAAGAATGGGTGTTTCTAAGTGTCTTTTAATGGAGGACCATGGGATCACTGTCTCCTCCTTTAACCATGACTAGATAGCAGCATCCATTGGCCAGAGATTGCAAATCTAGGATGCCCAGTTACATTTGAGATATAGCTCTTGGTCCTGAACTCTGTAATTGACTTACTTATGTCTTTAATGCTGAATGCAGGGTGTCTGAACATCCTTCCAGATTACTATATGGAACGCAGAACTAAGGCCATGGCTTGTGTATGTAGGAAGCATGGCAAACCTGGCTATCCTCTAGTCTTGGGTTGGTGCCAGTCATGGCAGGTTCAGCTCTCAGGAACACAGCACAGGTCAAAAGAACATGATCTCCTTACATACTTGAATCTTGGTCTTTGGGGCTACATGCTGTAGAAACAGAAACCATAGACCTGCCTCTAGCCTCAACGGAACACAATTTCCTGTTCTCACAAGAATGGGGTTGCATGAAGTCCAAGAACTCCAAACTGATCTAGCCAGAATAATTTTTCTTTTCTATTTTTTGTTCTTCAGCTTTTCTGGGCATTCCCTAGAGTACTCTAGTGCCCTTAAGAGCCATAAGTTGCTGTCCCCTGCCCTTGATGACAATCATGACAGGTTTAGCACAACATGGATTATTATTACAGGGTAATTATTTTGCCTCTAGATAACTAACCCAAACAGTTGCAATATGCTACTTCTAATTAAGCTCTGGAACATTTTCAGCTAGTTGAATAAAGATATTTCTCAAAATGCCCCTCCCCCTTTTAGAGAAAAACAAACCATATCAGGCTGAAACAATATGAAGGCTGAACAACAACAAAAAAAACTTTTTAAATGAACTGTCAGCTGAGAACGAGCAGTGCTGAGAGATAGATTCTATAATTTAGATTCCCCATAATTTTTTTAAAAAGCCAGGACAAAACTCCAAATAACACAGAATGCAAGTTACATGGAGAAAACACTTCAATTGATGCTTTAAGCAAGATCAAATGGAACATGGGCTCAGTGCAGCAGGGTAGGGTGACTTGCACAGACCCATCAGGGACATGTGTAAATAATACTCCACAGTTCACAGTGATGGGATGAAAAAGCTGCTATGCCCCAAATCTTCCTGAAACAAATCAATTAGCTAACTAGGCCAAAGGAAACATAAGCAATAGTTATTTTTGGTAGGATGACCTATTATGCCCTGTAATTCTATGTTATTTGTAATAAATGCTGATAATCATATTAGAAGCTTTTGTATAGTATTTGCTTTTGGTCATAGAGGATGTGAAAAGGATCCCAAATCATGCGAGTAGACAGATTGACAACGTCTCATTAGACTATATAGAATGCAGGCTTTTCTCCCAGTGTGCCAACACAGCAAGACCTCAGTTGGTTTTGAGAGGAAGTGACCATAGGGAAGGCAGATAGGTAGGTAAATAGATGGGCTTGTCTTTACACACTGGCGATTTTGTCTCTGCAGCTCCACGCTTAGGGTTAAGAAAGAAAGGAAAGAAAAAAAAAGAAACTCTCCCCACCCCTAACAATGGGTAAACAGTAATGATTCAAATACACTGGTTTTGTCTGCTTGTGGTGGTTGATTGGATGGGTGGGTACATAAACAGAATGGTAGATGGACGGATGAGTGGGTGGGCCAATGGATAAATGGAATGGATGGGCAGGTGCCTGTGTGATGAGTGGGTGAATGGTAAACAAGTGGGTGATGGATAGATAAGTGAGTGCATGAGTGAATGAGCAATGATGGATGGATGGATGATGGGCAGGTGGGTAGGTAGGTAGGTGAGTGGATGAGGACTGGTTAAGTAGTAATTGAGAGGGTGGGTGGATGGATAAATGGGTAGATGGTAAGTGAATGGGTAAGATGGCCTAGAAGACCAACCTGACTCAAGTCATAGGCTCAAGTATTTGCTATTTTCTCTCTGTCTCTGGAGCCTCTGCTTTCTAAGTTGACTTTCTATGGGAGGGTTCAATTATTTTCTGGTTTTTGTTACCCATGTTTCTGATGATGGTTGGCAGCTATAGCTGGGCATTGGTCTCTTTTTCTCCTATTAGTCTCCAGAGCTCATTCCATTATTCTCCTCATCTCTGGCTCATTTCTTGATGGAAGGAATTTTGCCTTTTCACACCAAGAACCTCCAAGGCATCTCAGTGGATCCCTTGTCAGCATGTGTGTTCTGAAAGGTTCTGTTCCAAAGAACCATGTGTTTATAAGTATAGTAAGAGATATTTTTAAGTCAAGGTGAATGTTAGGAAATCTCACCAAACAAAGCAAAGTCCCCCCATCCCTCAGCTTGCTCAGGAATACATGAGTAGAGGTCAGATATGTGTAAGAATATGAAAAGATGCTTTCATGGAAGAAGGAAAGAAGGTACCAGAACAAGCAGGTGTTCTGGTCATACACAGGAGCTAGACGATGAGTAGGGAAAACCATCAATCATCAGGCAAATGTATCAAGCTGTCTTGTTCAGAGTTGAGATATTAGGTGGTAACTTATAAACACATAGCTAATGGTATAAAAAGTTCAAATGTGTTCATGGATGCTCTCACAAATGCTTTCAAATGAGTAAGAATAGGGTAAGCCTGCATTTAACAGAGCTTTTTTCAATCATTTTTAATCTATGGAAGGATTTACTTATAATCTAAAACTATGGAAGATAAAATTCTACACAAAGATAAATAATACAGAGAGAATCAGAGGCAAATCATATCATGCTAAAAAGATTTAAAAATGTCATCAGGTCGAGAGCCTGCAAATTTTATTTTTAAAAGCTCAATGGATTGAAAGTAATCTCTGGGTACTTGGGAACCCAGTCATGTGCCCAGGAAGTCAGGGTAGCATGCTCACAACTGTTAGAATATTTTTTTTTTAATTTAAGGTGTATCATTTTTTTTCCAACACCTTCCCCTTTTACTCCAATAAAAGGTTCTTTTTCTTATAACAATAAATATAATAAAAAAACAACAACAATTAGGCAACAATTATGAAAACTATAAGGCATGACAAACATTTCCAATGTCCAGTCTATATGTATTTGGCAACTAATAATGCTATTCTATTATCTATCTCAATGAGTTTAAAGTTCTATACCTAACTCAATTTCCATCCTAACTTACATTACTAACTTAAAAACATCTTCTTAAACCTAGACCATCCTTTTAATTCCTAAACAACTTAAAACTTAAGTGTAAGACTATAACTCTCTGCTCTTCAACCACATTAGAGACCTAAGAAGGATAAATACATCTGAATAAACAGGAAGTGCAGAGCCAGCAGCTTCCAAAACTAAGAAATGACAGAAAACTGCCTGCCTGGACAGTCCCCAATTTCTCTCTGTAATGTTGGAGCATCTATCTTCAGCCTTTTGGCCCAGTATCTCCGACAGGCATTGATTGTAAAGCAGGAATTATGAAGGACTTGCCTACCCTGTCTTGGCAGAGCTAGGCTGTCGACTCACTTGCTTCCAAGTTTTGTTCATTTCGGATAGCATTCTGTCTACAGTTGAAGCAAGGGCTTTTTCTTGCCCAAGGCTAGCTTGCCACTAATCAGTCATCTCCAAATGGAGATTTTTTTTTTTTTTTTTTTGTGCTCATCCTTTACTTGAAGTAGAATAGGGGGAGGGTGTGCTGTCAGGAGCTGACATGTCTCAATATCAAAAAGCTTAAGTTATGAAAACATCTTTAAATGCCATATTCTACAGATCTCTTGAGGTTTTTGAAGACCATCTATCTCCGTATTATTTGGATAAGCAAATGTTGCTTGTCTCTTAGCAACTTAATATCTGATTAACTTAGAAAATATCTGTGATACACTAAACTAGTACCTAACAAAGCCACAAGTTTGAATGACTATTAGTTTGCATTTCTTAACTATTCTAAACAGTTTGTGATAGTTGCTATCTGTACACATTGTTTGTACATGTACACAGCATGTGTATGGAGGTTAGAGGGCAGAGTAGGGTGTCTGTCCTCAAGTCTTTCCACCTTTTGTTTGAGACAGAGACTCTCATTGGCTAGAACTTCACTATATATGCCAGGATATATAGTGATATAGGATATATAGGATAGCTGGTTAGTGAGCTTTCAGATAATCTGCTTGTCTCTATTGCTAGGATTACATGCATGGGTACCACCCAGCTCTTCTTACTTGGGTGTTGGTGATCCATATTCAGGTCCTCATACTTATGACAGAAGGGATGTACTGACTGAGTCACCTCCCTAAAATTGTTTTTTAAATTACACTAATGAAAAAATACAATTAATCCTAAGCCAATATAAATAAACTAATCAAACAACACAAGAGGTTTCTCTGACAACTTCCTCTATATGAAGCAGTGAATGCTGCTGGCTTTCTAGTAGAAACAATGCTCAATTCTGTTCTGTCAGTCTCAATTAAGTTTAACCGTAGTTGACACATTTACACATTTATACAGTTACAATCTTAATCTAACTGTATCTATATATCTGTCAATCAATGGCTTCCTCTACATATAAACTAATTTAGCTATGCACCAAGTAGCTCAATATCACAAAGGGATGATGAAGATATAAAGTGACAGATATATTAATAAGGATGATTTAGCCACTCTACAAGATGAACATGTCATCAGATCACTCTACATCCTGTGAATATATAAAGCAACTGCCAATTAAAATTAAGTTAAAAAGGCAATGTTACACCAACAAAAGAAGCAGTTTGAGTCTCTAAATAGATCATGAGAACAATGAGCTGAGGTACCACTCAGTTCTTTGGAACTTTTCAATCTACAAGGCTTACCTAGTTCAATATTTTGACATTCAAATTGAAGAGACATCACTACATGTCCCACAGTCATCAAACACTGTCATCACTATGCATGTTATGATGGACAGTTAAGCCTAGTTTTCAATTTGGTTGGTTCTGAAATCTACTGAGACTCACTTTTGGGTTGGTCTGTGAAGACATTTATAGGAAGGGTTACTGAAAGGGATGACCCACCACAGAGAATGACTTCCCAGAGGCAGCCCATCAACAAAGTGGTCCGAGGGCACAGTGATGTAATGCCATGCTTTCCTGACTTGGGAGCCCAGCTTCTAAAGCCTTCTAATACGGACTGAAGAATGGTTGCCCTCTAGGAATTCTCTAGGTCTTAAGGACCAGAGTGGGACTACTGAGGCTTCTAGCCTCACGGACTGAGGAGCTATAACATTCTCAACTTCTTCAAGGGAAGGAGGGATCACCAACCCACCCACAAAACCTTCAACCCCAAATTTACCATGTATACAAGGTGTGCAGGGATAAAGATATACCAGAAATTGAGAGAATGTCCAACTAATGACAGGGCCAACCTTAGACCTACCCCAAGGGAGAGAGCCAACCCCTATCACTGTTAATGATCCTCTGCTATGATTACAGACAGGAGCATCGCATAACTGTCCTCTGAGAACCTCCATGCAGCAGAGAATCCAAACAGTGGCTGAGACTCACTGCCAAATATTAGGTAGAGAACAGGGTGGCTTGTGGAAGAATGGGAGGGGAGCGATAGAAAGACCCAGAGGGGACAAGAACTCTACAAGAAGACTAACAGAGACAACTAACCTAGGCCCATCAGGGCTCACAGAGACTGAAGCACTAATCAAAGAGCATGCAAGAACTGGACCTAGGTCCCCTACACATATGTAACTGATGAGCAGCTTGGTCATTATGTGGGTCTCCTAGCAAGTGGAGTGGGGACTGTCTCTGACATGGACTCTGATGCCTGCATTTTGATCACTTTCCCCTAATGGGGCTGCTGTGCCTGGCCTCAATGGAAGAGGATGCGTTCAGTCCAGATGCAACTCAAGGGGCTGGGGTGGGATGGTATGGGGGTGGGGCAGAGGGGTCCCCTTTTCTAAGGAGAAGGAGAGGGGGATGGGGGCAGAAGGGCAGAACCCAGAGGAGGAGAAGGAGGGGCTATAATTGGGATGTAAAGTCAGTAAACAAATAAATGTATTAAAAAAATAAATAAAAAAGACACCCAACTTCTCCAGTGGGCAGAAGACAGCCAGTGTTGAATCACCCAGCTCACATTTTCTAAGCCAATCTAATAAATCCCTTTTGTAATACATATATATATATATATATATATATACACACACACACACACACACACACACACACACACACACACACACACA
>CAJQZJ010004755.1:3989243-4033899 GCA_907164525.1 Lophiomys imhausi
ACACACACACACACACACACACACACACACACACACACACACACACACTCCTTTGGTTCTGTTCTTCTAGAGAACCCTGACTAATAGGACACACTACAAAATGTTCAGTTGCATTTGTGAAAAGAAAGGTGTACCCATGGTTATTTCTATGTTCAGCATGTCTTGGTGGACATACCTGAGAGAGGGGCTTGCTCTAAGCCTCTCAGCAACAGGAAGCTTATAGAGAGCTTCCCAATGCTCCAGCCTTTCTGCCCCGTGCCTATCATGACCTTGCACAAAATTGGTCAGGGTCAGAGGATGCTCCTGCTCTAGCAAGAGACTATCCAGAAAGGCTGCCCGCTGGGATCAGGCAGGTGACGTATGGAGTACTAAAAGCAACACAGCCCAACTCAGCTGAGGAGGGGACTTAACAAGTGGAAAGTCATCGAAAGACAGTTTAAGTACTGCAAGGACTGGCTCTAAAATGACTGTGGTGTCACAGCTTTTGGACATCCCCATTGTCCAAAATCTGTTACCCAGTACTTGCTGTGGCTAAAACCCAAGGCGAGGTGCCTCGTCAGTACAAAAGAAAAAAATATGAACGGTGCAAATCCTCCAGAGAAATGCAAAGCCAGTTCCAAAACTGTGAAGATGAGGGTTTTTCCTTAATTTTTTCCCCAAACTCACTTTAACTTACATAATTAGATTGCACAGTTCAATATGAGGGCATTTAAATACTTGTGGAATCAAAACAACTCCTGAGGGGGTGGGGAGGAAAGGAAGACTGCATCCTTTACTAAAATGTTTTGCCCAAAGTGGGTAGGGAAAAATAGCAACAAATTAGAAGTGACGGATTCCATCCTGGCAGGACAATGAACGAGTCAAGTGTTGGAGCTGGAAACGTGCCTTCAAAGGATTTCTGCAGAATTCAGGAATGCTGGGGGAAAAAAAAGAGGCAAGCTAAGGAGAGGCATAGAATGTTTCTTCAGTTAAATGGAAGGGGAAGTAATGAATGCTTTATTTCAGCAAATCAGTTTGCCTGTCCAGTCCCCAGCTTGGCAGAGTAGCTTTCCTATCAAATTAGAAACCACCTAGGGTCAGCAGCTTCCTGTTATGTGACCTCTACTGGGAAATGGAAAAAAACTCATATACACATGAGGTGACTTCTAAGGGGGAACCCTAGTACCAGAAGTGTTAGGAGTGTATAGAAAGCAAAGGCTTGGTGATCTAACATTACCTCAGCGGAATTGTATGAGAAGACTAATGTCACTAGAGAGCCAGTTCAATGGAGATTATAGTTAGCCATAACTGTGGGGTAGAATCATGCTTGCAGATGGACAATGGAGGTAGAATGGAGTCCAAAGAGTCTAACCTGGGGAAGGGTCACATGTAGCAGAGCTCCCAAACCTAAGTACTCCATCACCATCATTTCATGTCTGCACAGCTCCTGCTACAGTTTCCCAAGATTTCTCCTTTCTTTTTCAAATCAATAAATGCTTAAACATCCATCAAGCTCTTAACTAAAATCGTAATTGCCTTGAGGGTTTTTTTTTGGGGGAGGGGTGTTGGTCCCCTGCTGGCCAGTGTGGTAGAAGGTAGAGCTTGAGTTGCAGACAGAAATTTTTCTGGGAGAGGCTGCCCTATCTAGGTTGTGTGATCCTCACTGAAGATCTCTAGGAGCTGAGATCGCTGGGCTCTCATTCTCCAGTACTTGCAAAAGAGTGGGGCAGGATTCATATCCGGCCCCACTTCCAGTAAAACACTACTTCCACTCAAAGAATCACTAGGGCTGAAGGGACCATGCCAGGTGGCTGCCCCCTGCCTGGGATCTCCTGTTTCTTCTCAGCACCTGACCGCTCTGCTTACTGAAGCTCTGCCGTTCCAGGAAACCTCTCTGTTACAGGCACTGCTGTTCCTTCACTCAACCCATGTTATTTAATGAGTTCAAGAGTTACAGGGTATAAATTATCCAGTATTTTACACACAAGCAAATAGAAGCTCAGGGAGGCCAAGTTCATGTTCCTGAAAGGCAGGGTCCAGTCTGGAGGTGAGCTCCTGTAACTTCACACTACTTTCCCTAGAAACCCAAACAGGGTGGCCAGCGGGACCTAAGTCACTTCCTGCACTTGCTTTCCTTCACATTACAGTAAGGACAGCTTCCAATGAAACCTAAGCAGACGGCACGACATGAGCCCCTCCTCAGGTTTTCATAATTAGACTCTGCCCAGGGCTGTTTCATTGATACTCCATCCTGTAACTCTCTCACATTATTTTTTTATGTATATATTTGAGGGCCGTTTTTGGTCCCCAGCAAAAATGAATGGAAAGTACAGATTACAATGTACTCTGATGCCTCTCTCCCAAACATGCCCAGCCTCCTCCAGTAATCTCTGTAGCTGAGTGTGGTATGTTTTCAACTGTCTGTAAATCTATATCACCTGGAGTCTATGGTTTACATCCCTGTTCACTCCTCGTGTTATGCGTTCTGTAGTTCACAAATGTATGCCAGATACCCCCTATTACAGAATCAAAAAAAGCATGCTCACTGCCCCAAGATATTCTGTGATCCACCTAACACATTTTTCCTCTCTTATCCCCAGCAGCCAGCAATCTCATTTTTCTGTGTAGTTCTCAAGTTAAAGGAGGAAAGGTTTCTTCTGGCTCACAGTTCAAGGGTGCAGTTCACTATGATGGGGGAAATCAGGGCAGCAGGTGCCTGAGGCAGCTGGTCCCATAACATCCACAGCCAGGAATCAGAGAGTGATGAATGCATGCTGCTGCTCAGCTCCTTTTCTCTACAGTCCAGGATTCCAGCCAGGGGATGTTGCTACATCACAGTGGACATCTCTTCCCACCTTAATTAATGCAGCAAAGATAACAAGATAATTTCACCCATGGCCAGCATGCCCAGAAGCCCAAGTCCTGAGTGATAATAAATTCTGTCAGTTTGACAATTAATACTAATCAATAGTCTGTCTCTGTGTGTACATGTGTGTGCATGTTTCTTCCTTTACAAACAGTAAAAACATAAATAACTTATGTTTGATCATCCTAGCAATTTTAAGGCATCCATTTCAGCAACTCTAAACCATCATCACTGTGCTGTCCATCTCTAACAAGCCTGAAGCCTCAGCCCTTAAACAGTGACTCCCCACTGTATCCATCTCCCTGTCCTTGGTACTGCCTTTCTACTGTCTATGAATTTGACAACTCTCAGTACCAAGTATGAGTGAAATCATAAAGAATTTATCTTCCCATGAGTGGTTTGCTTCACAAGCAAGACACCCTCAAGGTTTGTCTTTGTGGCTGTGGGTATCGCAATTCCTTCTTCTTAAGGCTGAATAATACCTTATTATAAAAGTCATACTGCGTTTGTTCACTGACTTGCCAACTGGACATGAGTTGTTTTCAGCTTTAGGCTAGTCTATGGACAGTTATGAAGCCCAGTGTATAAGTAACTGATTTCAATGCCTTTGGCTGTCCACCTAGAAATGGCACTGGCCACTGTAGTGGTGATAGCATTAGAAGCTTTCAGGAAACTGCTGTGCTATTTCATATGGTGGCTGCACCATTTTATGTCTCTAAGAGCAGTGCATAAGAGTTTTAACTTCTCTAAGTGCTTATTAAGGCTTGCTATTTTCCCTTCTGGAATCCTGATCTTAAGCCTCACTAGAACACAGCCATACTTATTGCCTAAAAGAAGATACATGGCTGTCTGCCCACTGTAAAGAGAGAAACTATGACAATAGCTGTGGATGGGATACGGAGGATGAATGCTGGTCAAGTGATATGTAGTGAGTTAGAAGGAGGAGATGCCAAGAGATCTATGTACATACAGCAGGTGCCTATGGATAAATGTGTTCTTGAAGAAAAACTATGAAGAAAGTGGCTGTTAAATGCCTTGCTGCAAAAATGGCATCAGTGTGGGTTAACCCATGTTAAGTAGCTAGATTTAACTATTTCATAACCCATAGATACTTCAAAACAACTGTGCTGCACAAGATACAAACAAGCGTTGTCATTCATCAAATAAACAATAAAAATCTTAATAAGGCCACAAGCTTCTTCCCTCTCCAACCTCCTTCTCCTCACTCTCCTGTGCCTCCCACCCCCACCCAGATAACCCATGGCAGCTTCACTGGAAGTGTTGGATTAGTGACAGGTTGAGTAGTGAGGCAAAAGTGATCCTCCAGCAAACACTGGGAAGAGGGCAGTCTCTAATGGCAGTGGAGGCAGCGAACTGAGTGGATGGTTTCACTCTAAGAATCAATCATGGTAAAAAAGGAAGGGTCTTGGTTGCTCCATAGGGTCCTTCTACCAACATCCCAATGCCCTGTTCCCTCCTCTCTCCAGCTGCTTCTGTGGTTCCCCTCATCTCTCAACTGGAGGGTTCAAGGACAATGATGTGAGATGGTAGAAGATGGTTTGGCTGGAGGCAGAGATAGAAACCGGGAGCAGTAATTCTTCAGGCGTAGGCACAAGCATTCAGATCTAGCTAGGATGTGAGTATCATCCGCACCCACACCTGAGTCTTTTCTGATTTCCAGGTACCCATGAACATGGGAGGGTCGAACAGAGTTAGTCATTTCTGTTCAAGGAGATGACATGTTTTGGGAGTAAACAGCAATGTTGGTGGCACAGCACTGCAGACATAATTAATGCCACTGAATTGCACACCTGTACATGGGAGAAAGACAAATCTTGTGGTATATATATTTTATAATAATAAAGAAGAAGAACAGGAGGGGGAAAGGAAATAGCATTTTCTAGAAACTTTAGCAGTGAGAGGCATGATTTCCCTCCACCATCACTGTGACTCAGTTCCATGCTTGAAAAAAGCAAAAACAAAAACTAAACTAAAGCAAACCAACAAACGTGGCAATAAGACTGTATGTCTGTCACTCTCCAGGAATCTGAGAGGCATTGATAAACAGGTGTAACCCAAGACAAAACCAGAAAAAACCTATAAGGACGACAACCACAAGCCCAGAGCCTCGGGCCCTAAGGTGCCTGTCACGTAGCTCAGGAGAGAGGTCAGCCACATGCCTTGAGGAGCCTTATCACCAAGCAGGCAGCAGGGGATTTTGTACAGAATGAAGTCTAGTACATATGAATGCACCTTGTGAGGACCCCCGGGGTGAGCTGTAAAGTTCAAGGCAGAGATTCTTAAGAGAAGCTAGCAGAATAAAGGACAAAGCATCTTTCAAGTCAGCTCCTTCTCTGATGGACCAGCTCTGCCTAGGACTTGTCCTGGTGCATCTGCAAGACTTGCTTAAGGGCACTTTAATCATTTAGCAAACTAATGTAACTTGCTCCAGGCTCCTTTGCCATGGGCTAAAAACTGGGACAAGATTCTTTGGTCACTCCAGGGGCCTAGGTGCCTGAGAGTGTTCTGTGAGCCTCTACCTGGCACTTGACTTTTTCTGCATTTCTCTCATCTGCACTGGAGTGTGCCTAATTCCACTCACTATCAGCTTAGTTTCCCATGCACTGGGCGCCTACTGGGTCTCTGTGTGAGAGGAACAGGGAGGATACAGGAGGGAGGGGAGAAAGAAGAGGAGAGGCACTTTCATACTCCCTGGGATTATAAAGACATATCTGAACTCCATACTGCAGAAAAGAATTGAAGGCTACTTTATTAATAGCTTAGTGCTTTAGTGCTAAGCTATTTATTTGTTCTGAGTTAAACAGGTCTCACCCCAGCTCAGATGGCCTGGGGGAGTACAAGGTCAACATCAGCCTACTCTAACTAGACTCTGGAATTTAAAAAGTGTCATATTCCAGGCACTTAATTAAAGAATGAGGGAAGAGGGAAAAAGGTGATAATCACAGAAGCAAAGACACTTCAGGTCTCAGAAAGGTGGCTGACCATCTATATGACTTTTCTTGTTAGCCCGACAGAAATGTTGGATTAAACTTAGATATGGAAGGGGTGGTTGGGGCTTATATTTTGAGGATAAGATACAGTATGTCACAGTGGGGGAAGTCACATAGACAAGAGCTTCAGGCACTGGACCCACAGTTATGAGAAGAGAGAGATAAATGCTGGCACTCAGCTCACCTTCTTCTTTTTTTCTTTATTCTAGAATCCCAGAAGATGAAATGCTGCCCCTACATTTAGGGTAAGTCTTCCAACGTGAATTAAGTCAATCTGGAGACACCCTCACAGACACAACCAGAGGTGTGTTGCCATGGCAACTCTCAACCCAATGACTTGACCATGAAGATGAGCCATCGCACCACTTGACCAGAGAGGGCAAGGATGAAATCTGGAGCAACTGACCACCTTTATGCTCTTCTCCCATGCAGTTTGTTGCAAGAGAGGAACTGTAAGGCTTTCTGCAGGGGATTAGTTTACTGCCACCTCAGAGCCCCAGTTCTCTTAATACAGTGCATGGCACACATTAGTATTTCTTCCTTTATCTTCTGTGGAGAATTTCTGCTGTTAAGGTTGAAGTCTGACATTACCTGAAAGCCCCTGAGCTTGGTGTCAAATGATGGACTCCATGTTTTTTTCCAGCAGGGTTCCCTCTACTGCCAGATGTGGGGAAACTGTTACAGGCTCTTTCCTGATAAGAAACCCACCCAGTGAACATCTGGAGATTCCTGGAGGTACTTCCCCATGCTAATGAAATCTCTTGGTGCCTTGGCTTTCAGTCAATGACCTTTTGTCCATACCTCTAACCAAACTTGGGAGTTCTTCCCCTAGCCCCACTGCCCATGGAATAATTAGGTAATGCATTCCCTTTCTTCTGATAGTACAGTGTTACTACATGCTAGTCAAGTATCCCTGGCACTGTTAGCCCCAGGGAATCAAACACATTCACCTCCAAAATCCCTCCCATTGTCCAGAAATTTATAATGCCCCTTAATCACGAAATAAACTTTTTCTCTTTATTCCTCTACCATGACTGTCTGAGACTCAGTTGTTTATTTTGGACTTGGAAATGAAGAGCTCATTGCTGGACACACCTGCCTAGCTAGGCTTGCCTGGGGCACAGGCTCCTGCCTTGCTGCCACTAAGCCAGGTCTCCTATCATCGGCCACAAGGACTCGTCTATGAGTACCCGGAGCACCTTGGCCATAGCTGCCTAGCCAGACTCATGTCTCAATCACTGTCGCCTGTCACTCCAATGACCTGCTGCACAAACATGAGGACTTGAGTTTGAATCCCCAGCACCCACATAAAAGTCAGGCATAGAGGTAGAGACAGGTGGATCCTAGAAGCCCACTAGCCAGCCATCCTACCTGGTATAGTAAGCTCTGGGTTGTATAAGAGAACCCCATCTCCAAAACAAAGATGAAGAAATAGCTGAGGAAATCATCCTGACATCAGTTTCAGATCTCATCCAATCACACTGGCTTTGTAGTTTCTTCTGGTTACTGTCAAAATAAAGCCTGAGGGTTCCAACTGCTGTGGGGTAATGGAGGGGGGCTTCGCAACAGACCAAGGTCTCATTGCTGAGGTAAGGGACAAGGGATTCAAACTCAAGTCCTCATGTTTGTGCAGCAGGCACTTTACTCTGATTCTTTTAAAGTCAGCTAATTAGTGATCTTAACTGTGCCCCCTCTCAATGCATGATGAATGCAAGTATAACAGTGTGCATTATCTATGGTTCTGCCCACACTAGGGGGTTGGGGGTGGGGATTGCTAGTCATGCTGGAACCTCTCTGACCATGGTAAACTTGCTCTTTTGCTCTTTTTTTTTTTTTGCCCTGGTCACATGGAGCCACAGACCTCAAGGGCAAATGAGTTGTACAGGTCCTGCTGGCATTGTCTCTCAGCCTTGAACTCATATAGAGAGAGGTTCTCCATTGTTGGCCCCAGTGCTGACAGGAGTGTGTGAAAGATACTGGAGGAGAGGCCAGGAAGATAAAGCAAGAAATACTAATGTGTACCAGACTTGACAGAAGGGACTGGCCCTTCCAGATGCTGCTGTTCTGCCATCCTCTGAGTGACATTTCTTATTACCAGGCATAACCTTATTCCGAGCCTGTGAGGCCATCTCATTCCAAGCTCATTTGCTGGCTGGATTCAGTGTAGCAGCCTAGACCATGAGAGCTAAGGAACTGAATTATGATTTTGTTACTGTTACAGTCCAAAAAAAAGAAAGCACCAAAAAAAGTTGCTTGTATATACATAATTGCTCAGGGTCACAAGAGGGAGAGCAGGCTTTCTTTTTCCAGAGTGTAGTATGAACTTACACAATAAGTAGTTGGGGCAAGCTGCCCTGTGCCATATTACAACCCTAAGCAGTCAGAGACATGGGTAGAATCATGACAAATGTAGTCAGTTAGCCAAGGACCTTTAAGCAGAAAAGTACATTCTAAAATGAGTGGCCTGGGCATGTGCTTTGGTTCTGCTTCCTTGACTAAAAGGTAAAATGGTAGCATGTTAGAAATTCTTTTATGAACTTTGAGCTTTCTCATGAACATAACTGATCATAAAAATAGTCATCCTTTTTGAAATCTGTGTTATATTAAATATGTGGATACCCATAGATGCTTTGGGAATTCTCCAGGCTTCTACGGGAATAGCTTATGAGGATCTAAAAAGCTCAGTGTCTGGGTATGGTACCCAAAGCCTCACCATATACTCTAGCATCAAGTCATGAGTCTGGAGGACTCAGCTGTCATGATGATGACCACTGGTTGAAGTCAACCTTCCTTCTGGAATACATTGTCACCTGCCTGGAAGGCTTTCATGTATAAAGCACAGGAAGAGCAGTCATTATGACAGAAGGGGCTTTGGGAAGCCTAAGGACTGCATACGCATATGTGGCTTACTTTGGTTAGAGACCATCTGTCTGGTAGTAAAGTAACGAGGACATAGTGCAGTAGTATCATATTTGAAGATGGGCAGCTCATGGCTGGGGAGATGGTTTGGCAATTAAGTGCTTGCTGTAGAAGTGTAAGGACCAGTGTTTGGATCCCAGCACCCATACAAAAACTGGGTGGGCTTGGTGGATCATCTGTAATCCCAGCATGGGGAGGTAGAGATGGCATCTCAGGAGCCACCCAGTTAGCCAGACTAGCTAAACTGGGGTTGAGCAATAGACCCTGCCCCACTATGTAAGGTGGAGAATGATCAAGGGAGACACCCAGTGTCAACCTCGAGCCTCCATATGCACAGAGAGAGAGAGAGAGAGAGAGAGAGAGAGAAAGGGAGAGGGAGAGAGGGAGAGGGAGAGAGGCAGCTCACAATATTTTAGGAAATATCACCTATACACCTCACATGCCTCAGCTCTTTGTCACTGTTACAAAACATAACTGAGAGAAACTATTTAAAAGGAAGATTTATTATGGGCCCCAATGCAACAGTATACTGGTAAGGCAGGCACAACATGGTAGAAGAGGAAAGCTGTTCACCTCATGATAGCCAGGAAGCTAGGAAAGAGCCAAACGCAAGATAAACCCTTCAAAGGCACTGCTACAGTTTCCTACTTTCTCCAAACAGGCTGAATTTCTTCACAGCTCATAACTGAAAATGTATCAAAGATTTAGCCCCTGGATAAAGTCAGTGGCTGCATGAGTCAATTAGTGTCAGCAACTGAGCTTCAAGCCTAATTTGGTGGATGCATCCTACCCAAAGCTTGGCAATGACCAATTTTAGGTCCAACCATGGGGCTCTCTCCCACACTGACATCACTTGGAGTGGTACAACAGGCTTAGAGAGATTGCGGCCTGAGATGACCCTGAACTGATTTGGAACCTGAGTGGGACCAGTCAGAGGAAGTCCCCTCATTCAGTCCCTTAGGAAATCCACCTTCCAGGTGTTTCTGAGTTCTGATACTGGCAAAATACTTTAATGACTGGCTGATTAATGGCGAGGATGAGACAGGCAGATGACAGTGAAGCTCATTCATGTTTCTCAGGAGACATGGCTGCTGCTTGGTTGTCAACTGAATTTGCAGTGGCTGATTTCTGCTCAGCCCATCTCTCTGTCATTTGAAGCTCAGTGGTAGAAGGCACCTCAAACAGATTTTCTTTCCACCAGGGGCTCCCATGAGACAGCTGTTCCTTGATCCCATGACAACTGACAGCTGTCAGCTAAGCTAGAGAGAGAACGCAGCTCCCACCTCTCAAGATCAATGGCTCAAATGCTCACACCTCACCCTGACGTGACAGCACCAATTCTGAGTCACAGTGGCTTGTTGTGCATCTGGCTGTATCCACCATCGAGAGGAATGTAGGACACGGGTTCAGGTGCTGAGATGGCCTAGGACAGGGGCAGGCTTTGTTCGGGAGTAGAGGAAACAGCACTGTTTGGCCACCCTGCCATGCTGCCTGCCAAACCCAGAGCTCACACACACTCTCCCATTCACTCTCTTTGATTATCAGTGGTATAGGAGGCAAAGAAAGGCCACTACATGTTTGGGCAACTCGGCCAGTATGTAGCAAAAACTAGCTAAGCCTCCTACCTCCCTTTTCTTCATGAATCACTGTGGGTCAGAGGTATGAAAGGGGTGCTGAACTCCTGGCCCAGACCCCATCTCAGGGAACACCCCACAGTCTCAATCAGCTGTGTGATAGTGTCACAGCAGTGGCTTGTGGAGAGCCCTGGCATTTAGACAACACAGGCACAAAACTACAATTAATTAGTTAATTAATTACTAGTTAGAGACAGGATTTTTTTTTTGTATCGTAAACAATCCTCAAACTTACTATGAAGCCAAGGGTGACCCTGAGCTTCTAGTCCTCCTGCCTCTACTTCCTGAGTGCTGGAGTTACAGGTCTGCCCCACCATGCCTTGTTTATATGACTCTGGAGATAGAATTGGGGCTTCCTGTATTCTGGGAAAGCACTTTATCAACATTTCCAGCAACCCCCTTCCCCATGCAATATAATTTAAATGGCTTGCATTTGCTTCAGTGCACTTGACTGGAAGGAAATTTGAGCATTTTGATCAAGTACCGGAAGTACCCGTGGGAGGCACAGCCCACACATCCCCAGGTGGCTGGAAGGAAGGCCTGGAAGAGACAGAAAGATGCTGAGACAATGACATCTTTAAACTCACTTGGCAGAGAGACAATGGAGAAGACAGCATCCCCAGTGGCTCTGGTCTAACATTTGGGTCTCCCAAATTCAGAGAGTGAAATCTTTAGAGCATTGGGAAGTGGGGCCTCTGGGAGATGATTGAGGGTGGGGAACCCAGGACTCGGATTGGGGTTCTGGTAAAAACAGCCTAAGAAAACTCTCCCTTAATCCTTGCAGTACTAAGAACTTGTCACAGAGTGTTATCTATGAACCAGGAACCCAGCATCACCAGACAGGAATGTGCCTCAACTTGACCTTGGATTTTCCAGTGTTTAGATCTATGAGAAATGAACTTCTGTTGTTTTTAACCCTCCAGACTTTGGGATTTGGTTACGTGAGTCAAGACCGATTTTCTTAGGCATTGTGATCACACATCCCTGAGAGCTGAGCTGGCCTCCCAAGCCTGTGCTCTCTAGATCATGGGACTGACTCTAGGAGGGCACAGAGGCTTTATCCTTTGTACTGCTCCCCAGGATCAGAAAGCAGGAAGAGAGTGACAGTGTGACAGGACTAATGGCCTCAGAGGTGGAAGATCTGGCCTGAAGAAGGTTGACTTTCAACCCACGGGAAGTGACTGTACATGTATGTCATCATTTGACTAGACAATTCCACAGGGTCCCTGGAATCGAATGTAGGGTGACTGTCATGACGTCTACAGGACTCAGAGTTGGTGATGTGGTCTAGTCATGACGTGTACAAGACTCAGAGTTAGTGACGCGGTCTAGGCCGACTACAGAGTGAGGCACTCGTGTGTGCTTTAAGACTGGCAGTGGGTGCTCATTACATCGTGTCCCCAAAAGTGAGAAGGACACTTAATAGAGGTCAGAGGACGGAAGAGAAGGAAGCACTGAGGCAGGTTGGGAAGTCCCCTTTGAAGGAAGAGGGTGTGCCTGTCATCTGCTCTCAGGCTTTGTCATTCTATTGTCATAATATTGGACAGGACCAAAGCAGCACAGCCCTGAAGAATCCAACAGCTCTTTCACACCTGGGGAAAGGCGACCTCAACAGAGCTGCTAGCTAGGACAAAGCCAGAAACAATGTCAGCCAGCTGAATCTACAGTGGGCACCGTAGTCCTGGTCTTTGCCAAACTACTGTGAAGGCCACCAGCAGACAGCAAGAACTGAGAGTCTCATGCTCCTTCAGGGACAGAAATCAAGTGGCAGAGAAAAGAAAGCCAGCATGACTTCTGTACAGGGCAATCTTAGTCTTAAAATAGCTACATCAAAAAATATTTAGAGAATATGTTAATAGTTTCTACAATTAAATTCGCGCAGATAAGTCCCTATGTATTTAATATAGTGTGTCATGTTGTAAGAATTTTTTAAAAATAAGTTTAATGCTTCTAGACCAGTAATTTCTGCATAAGACCAACCCAATATTGGAAACTGTGAGACTTTTTCTGAAATAGGGAAACTTTATCTAAAATCGACCACATAGCTAAAGTTTCCAAAACTTGAAAGTATACACACACATAGAGAGAGACACACACACAGACACATACACAGAGAGAGACACACACACACACAAAGAGAGACACATACACAGACACACACATAGACACACACACAGACACACAAAGACACACACAGACACAGACAGACACACAGAGACACACACACAGACACACACACACACGCACAGAGAGACACACAGAGAGAGAGACTCTATCAGTAATAGCATCATGCTCTGCATCAACAGCAGCAGTAGCTTTTCCAGGTTCTATTGTCATTTGAGCAAAATTGTAGATATCCAGCATACTTCACTGAAAAAAAGCTAAAGCAAAATTCCACAGAACAGCATAGGTCTGTTACTATTATGGTACACGGCACCATTTTATTCATTAACTTCTCAGCATCATCTGGATTAAAAAAAAGTATTCCGAGGAATATCATCACAAACAGCCCTGCTAAGGCACGGTCACTATCATAAAGCAGGCTCAAGACATTCCCAGGGGTCTGGCTTTTAAGCGGAGGATACAGAGGGCCTGGTGAGCTTACTGAATGCACTGGAATCCTGTGATGCTGTGACACATCCTCACAGCACATGCTTATGATCTTGTGGTTCTAGAGGTCAGATGTTTACAAGAAGCTCTAAGTGCTGGAAGAGCTGTGTTCCTTATGGAGTCTCCCAGGGACAGTCTATTGTCTGAGCTTTTCCTGTAGGTCTCCATGCTGCTCCATCTGTATCCTAAACACCCCAGGACATACACCAGCACATGCATATCTTTAGGATATTTGTACTCTGCCTGCTCTATCGCATGAGCAGTCACTGCGGATTAAAACTCCACTATGAGTCCAAAGTACCAATATGGAATCTCCCCCCTAGTTGCAGTCACACTGTGTATCTCTCGTTATTCTTCAGTGCTCAGGGTCTTTCCCCCTGGAAGATAGGTGTCTTAGTTTTGTTTCGTATGGCTATGATAAAACGCCCGGACAAAAACAGCTGAAGGGAGAAAGTAGTTGGCTCACAGTTCTAGGATACACTTTGGGAAGTCAAGGCAGCAGGAACTTGAAGGAGTTAGTCATATCACATCCATGAATTAATGCATGCTGGCTTGTGCTCAATCCAGCCTTTTTGTACCTTTTTGTACATAGTCCAGGACCTCAATCTAGGGAATGATGACACGGACTTTTAAGCTCCATTTGCCCTCACCCATTAACATAATTGCAACAATTCTCCACAGACACACCCACAGGCCATCCTAATCTAGACAGTTCCTCATGGAGACTTCCTAACCATCACTACTGGCGTGCACGTGGGAGTCATTTCTGCAACCTCCACACTAGCATTACAAGAGAACACTGCCTGAGAACAATGTGTCTGTTCTCCACGCTGCGTTTTCTCTACCTAAGAGTTAAGTCCCTAGATCAGCAGACTGGCTCTATTAAAAACCGACCATAAAGAGATTAAGCCTCCCAGGCCATATGGTCTCTGTTGCCACCACTCACCCACTGTGCAAAAGTAGCTACAGTGAACACATAAATGAGGGGACTGTGTGCCAAATGAGCTGTATTCACAGACACAGAGGTGTGAATTTCATTTAATTTTCAGGTGCTACCAAATATTCTTATTCTGACTTTTCCCCCTAACCTTTGGGCACACAGAAGTTAAGTAATTTGGCCCGTTTATCTACTCCCAGTTTAAAGTTTGTTTTTATCTATTTTATTTCAATACGTAAGAGTGTAGAATGTGCATCACACCCACGTAGGTACCTGTAGAGGCCAGAAGAGGACACTGGACACCTTAGAACAGGAGTTACAGGTGGTTATGAGTCATCTGATGAGGGTAACGGGGAGCAAACCTGGATCCTGTGCAAGAGCAGCATATGCTCTTAACCACGGAGCCATCTCATCAGCCACTTATTCCTAATGAGAAGCCACAAGTGTGCCAGCCTCTGTTGGCCTCTCATTCCAGCCTTTGGTAAGGAGATTAGGCATATTCTGTGTGTACCAGAATCCAGCTGGTCAGGAAAGAATGAGAGGCTAACTTCAGGGAAAGAAGAGGGGAAGCAGACCGCAACAAGGAGGCAACACCACGGGAGGGAGGGGCCGCTCAGGACACAGGGGCACAAAATAATGCCCTGTGTTCAGGGATCCCAGATGTCAGGGAGGTGTGAGTCAGGTAACAGGTTAAGGGTGGGAGGGATTTTGGAACTTGGAAATTGATCTGAATGTGCCTGACAATGAATCCTTGGGAATGGATGCAGGGCACCAAAGAGAGGTATTTAGAGGAAAAGGGGGAAAGGAGAGAACATAGAGCCTATGGGGACAGTAGCATTTTGGCTAGATAGAGGGGGAGGAGAAGCCTGCTAGGGAAGAGAGCAAGAGAAGGGGGGCAGGGAGGTAGGGAGGGGGGAAGAGAGATAGAGAGACCGGGAGGGGAAGCATGTGTAGGGGGAGCCAGGAGGAAGAAATATACCAGACACAGGGAACCAGGGCAATGGGGGGGGTCATGGGGTCAGGCGAGAGGGTAGGGAATAAGTTCTGAGTCTAGGACTGGAGAGATGGTGACAGGGCTTATTGACCGTGCATGACTGGTTTCAGAAGAACAGATGCTAAGAGCCGAATGGGGTGACTGGGGGTGTCGGACAGGGGAAAGGAGGACAGACCAGGACGGAGGCAGCTCTGGGAAGTCTGCTCTGAAGACAAAATGCAAGTGCTGGGCAGGGCACTGAGGGGAGGTCAAGGATGAAAAATGAGTTTGTACAGACACTGAAGATGTTGGGAAGGAAGGGGCAATCCACAGGAGAGGGCAGCTGCAGAAGCGGAGACCCAGATGGTAGTTCTGGTGGGCTGGGCCTGGGGCTGACCTGTTTTAGTACACAATAGATATCTCTAGAACAAATAAACACCCAAGTGAATGATATCTTGGCCAGGTTTTAACCTCAGGATGGTCAGCTTGCCACTGTCCTTGATCTCATGGTCTCTTTCTCTCTGGTTTACAGCCCCCACTTCCCTTACCCAGCTCTGACCTCATTCCTGGTTGGTCCCCCATCCCAGTCTACACTGTCTGATTTGATGCTATCAAACCTGACATGTTCCTAGCCACATGGCTGTGCATGAGGGAGCCCTGGGCACCTGTTCTATTACACAACAGCTCTTCACTGGCACCAGCCTCTGCGGATTGGCTAGACTGTGCTTCCCAGCCTTTAAACATCTGCCTCTGCCCTCCCTGCCAGAGCCATGTTCCTTTTTCCTTGTGACCCTAACTCCATTGCTCACTGTCTTCCTCCGTCTCTCCACCCAATATGCTCGTGTGAATCTGACATCTATGCTGAAGAGAGGAGGAGATCATATAAAAAGCCCACATCCTCAAAGCCCCTGCCCCTTACATGGCTTCTAGAAAGAAGAAAGGGAATAGTGTGCATGGGATGGGAATAGGGGTGCAAGTTTATTGTCAACTTGATTGACAGGAAACATCTGGGTCTTTAATGAGGCACACCTCTGGGTGTGTCTGCGGTCCTTCTTCAGAAGAGTAACTGAGGAAACGAGACCTGTGCTGAATGCTTGACACCATGGGGGGAGGGGGAGTTGGCCTGAAGAAGGCAGAAAAGGAAGAAAGGCAGCTGAATACCAGCATTCCAAATTCTCTGCTTCCTGGTCTGTTCAGGTGTGAGCAAGCAGCCCCATGCTTCCACTGGCATGCATTCCTTGTCTTGAAAGAATCCTAGAAAAAGCTAGACCTTCAGGGAGCCCGAGTAAGTGATTACAACTCCAGTGACTATTGGAGAAGTTGGAGAGTCCAGAGCCAACTAATCTTTGGTCAATTTCCAGCTGCTCTCTTAAGTCATTTGTTAATCTCTTTGGCATGTGAGCTTATATCTTAGTGACTTTGAGGCAAACCCTTTGGAATATACGGACCACTAGAGTCCACCAGCCAAAAGGCTACGAAGGCCAGTAACCCCTGAGGCCTACAGCTGAGATTTCTCTGCCTTTTTGCAAAAAGGCCTACATGATGTTTCTGCCAATATATGAAACTGTTAACATATTTGAACATGGAATTTGGGGTGACCTAAATCCGTGTTCTTGTGACACGGTTGCTCACCTATCATTTTGGAATAAATCATCTCTTTTGTTCTTTTGAGGTGAGAGCTGTTTGCTTTCATGACAGGCCATACCCTCAAACCATAAACCAAAATAAACACTCTGCCCTTAGGATGAGCAATGGACCAATACAGGGTGAGTGAGGAACCATGAGCGTGGTCTAGAATCAGGGGCCTTGCTCATTCTTGTTACAGGACAAGTCCCAGGGGTTGTAAAATGTAACTCACATGGTGTCATATCACAGGTTGGCTTAAGATCAAATATGATCCAGAACAATGGGACGTGGCTAGCATCTGAGTCCATCAGGCAGTGAGTGCGCAACTCCAAGGTCAGCCAAGAGCAGGCACAGAACAAAGACCAGCCCATCTGCTGCCAAGCCCCTGGTAGATGCAATTAGCAAAGCAAAGCTGCTGAGGAACATGCCCTTCTGCTCAGCTCTGCTCTAGAGAGCAGGACAGAGTCCAGAAACTAAGACCTGACCATGTTGGGGAAGCAGGCAGGGGTTTCTTGTCCTTTGTTTAAAAGACTTGCTTTTATTATTGTTAAACTGTGTGTGTGTGTGTGTCTAGGGGGTTGGGGGAGTATGTGTAAATGAGTATAGGTGCCATGGAGGCCAGAAGAGGGCATGTAATCCCCCAGAGTTGGAGTTACAGGGGGTTATGAGCTGTCCAATGTGCGTACTGGGAACCAACTCTGTGTCCTCAGTGAGAGCAGTGAGGGCCCTTAACCATAGCCCTACCTCTCCAGCCCTGCGGGTTTTCTTGTTCTGATGAATACACCATATTACCAATATAATAGGCCCATCTTTCACATTGCTGTGCTTTTTACTACACAAATAAAGCCACAGTGGCTGCGAACATCGACTCTGCTATTAGACCGAGGTGACTAGGTGATCAGGGCTAATCGCCATGTACCTTCTTAATGCTAAGTGACTTATTACCTGCCCCCCCCCCCCACACACGTGGGAGCATGCTCTGGGAAGGGCCCTGCCAGACGAACACGGGCACGTTAAGCTTCTTAATTGAAAATATAATCTGTATTGTGGAGATTAAAATATATTGGATTCATTTTGGCTCTATTCTTCCCCATTGTCCCACATACATTTTCTTTATGCTACACAATCAAATTAGTTCCCCTGCTACGGAAATTATTTCCACACAATAAATCAATTTTATAGTGAAGCTATGACTGAATGTCCCTATTTAAGGGAAAAGCAAACCGGAGAATGGAGACAATTTTCTAACTGATGTGATCAGTACACTGCCTCCCGCCTTTGGCGATCTCGGTTGCTTTCCTCTTTTCTTTCCCAGCGCCATCCTTGAAGAAAGCTTTACATCTATGAGATGGGGAAGGCAGGTGGGTAGCTTCCTGCCTGTCAGAGCACCAGAGCGAGCCTCTGAGGGAACTCCAAGCTAGGCTGGTTTCATAACATCAGTCCCTGGTCCAGGGAAGACCCCATTCCCGGGCCTCTGCGGAAGTTTTCCCAGACCCCAATGTGCGATGCATGCGCCACACCTGAAATGCTTTACTTATTTGTATGACAGTAATATCCTCGATGTTGTAGGACTGTACGGTATGCCTGTGAAAAGAAACCATTTGCCTGAACCTTCATCCACGTAGGAGGCAAGCTCCGTGGAGACAGAGGTTTGGTTAGTCTTGGTAGCATCGAAACCAGGGCCTGACACTCCTGTCCACGAATAATCAAAGCCTTGTAAAATGAGCCAGTATTAGCACAGCAGAGTGAGCATCGCTCTTGGTGGAGGGACAAAACTATCCATCAGAGGCTGCCTTAGGTGCTGGACACATGAGCTGGAAGTATGAATGCGGCTCACTAATGTTTCCATTTTTCCCCGTGCCCCTGCTTCTGTGTGTCACTTGATTCTTGCACATGTGGTCAGCTCCCAGCCCTCCTGCAGCCATTCCCTTCTTGTATGCTCCCATAGAACCATGTGCTTCTACCTCAGGGGGGCCAGGTCATATTTGCTAGGACATGGTCATTTGCTTGCTTGTCTGTAACAATGTCCAGGGTGTCCCCAAAGACTCTTAGCTGTGCGGGAGGCTCCACATCCACTTTTTGTTGATGTTTGCCTAACTGGTACTGAGCCTACATCCAGGCCCTTAGGAGGCATTCAACACCCATTTGAGCTGCGAAAGGCTGAATGAAGGCGGTAATGAGATGAGGCAGCCCACATGTGTGTGCATGATGAGTGTACATGCGTGAGCGTGGCCATGCACCATTGTGCATGTGTGGAGGTCAGAAAACAGTTCTGGGTGTCAGACCTCTCCTGCGATATCTGAGAAAGGGTTTCTCTGTTGTTTGCCACTGCATATTCCCAGGATAGTTGAGCCATGAGCTCCTGGGGAATCCTCTGGTCTCCACCTACCACCTCACCATAGATGCACTGGGACTACAGGCATGCTCCTAACCCACCTTTGCCTGGATTCACACTTTCAGCTTGCACTGAGCCATCTGCCTAGATTGACATTTGTCATGATGCTATGAAGTCTATGTTGATATTGCTAGGTCACTATGGATGCTGTGGAACCTGCGAGTCAGTGTTCATTGCATCCTTATGCGCAGCTCTACTTTGAAGTGAAGAGAAGGGGAGTCACTAATGAGCATGGGCTACCCCAAGAAAGGTTGCTCTCAGCACTAAAGATTCCACTTCCCCTCAATACAATGATTTATGTATGGCTCTCTTGGCCAGGACTTCTCTATTTTTGGACGTAGAGGAATCAGAGCCTCTAGGTACAAATTCTACTAGTATCAACTGACTTTGTCTAGATGCAAGATGGTGGTTTTTGTTTAAACATCTGGTGTGTGTGTAGGGGGGATTTACTAAGAACTTAGGTGTTCCCCAGTAATGTGCAGGAGAGGGCAGGTGCCTGCACCAGCCTGTGAGTGGCATACCCAGAAAACACAGGAATATTTATAAGCTTGAAAGTCATACTGTGCTATTCCAACTGAGCTGATTTTAACACATAGGCTAGATGGCTAAGCAAGAAACTCTGGTACAGACCGGCATTAGTGAATCAACTGTTCTGCATGACTAGTGAGTTAATGTGAATTTGAATCCTGAGCTCTTTACTTCAGATGCAGTATATTCTCCTATATTACCATGAGCTCTGTGATTAGGAATAGACTACGCACAAGGCTCAAGACACCTCCATTCCGGGCTGGAGGTATGAGGTTCACATGCGGCAAACACACGAAAATGATACAACTCTGTTTGTAACAAATGAATTCTGCATTATACTAATGCTTAACAAAAGCACTGTCTCAATGCTTTTGTGTAAGGTTGTCTTGGAACAAGTCCTTCTCTCTTGATCCAAATTCTAATGTATGGAAATGACCCCCAAGAGTGGGCTGTTTTAAACTTGGACTTTCTGAATAGGAGCACAAAACCTGCCACTCCACCCATGCCCACAGGCTTAAACAAAAATATGCATTTAATGAGGTCACAGTATTAATACTGAAATCCTAAAATACATGGTGTGAGCCTAGATTAAAAAAAACTGTCAGCAAAGTCTCAAAATAACTTTACTAAGGTCTGTCAAGTTTTGGGAAATAATCCAAGAAAATGATACAAGAATGTACACAGATGAGTCAGCTCATTCTAACTCCCAGAAGCCCAGGGAATGAGGTTTGGGGTGAAACAGTTCAGCATTTAGAAGGAGTCAGTTCTGTGTTGACATTTTTCTTGTTCTTGCAGAAATCTCGGTTCTTGATTGTTTTAGTTAGGGGTTCTTTTTCTGTGATGGAATATTATAACCAAAAAGGAAGTTGGGGAGTAAAGGGTTAATTTGGGTTACACTTCCACATCATTGCTTATCATCAAAGGAAGTCAGGACAGGAACCCAAGCAGAGCAGGAACCTGGAGGCGGAGCTGATGCAGACCATGGAGGGATGCTGCTTACTGGCTTCCTCAGCCTGCTTTCTTATAGAATCCAGGACCACTAGTCCAGAGAAGGAACCACCCACAATGGTCTGAGCCCTTCTGCATCAATAACTAATTAAGAAAATGCCTTACAGCCAGAGCCTATGGAGATATTTTCCCAATTAAGGTTCCCTCCTTTCAGATACTTCTAGTTTATGTGTCAAGTTGACATAAGACTGGCCAGCACCTTGGTGAAGGGCAATTATTTATGACCAAGTCTGCCAAAATGCAGGATATACCCTGTGGGGCCAGGGTGTGAGCTGTGAGAGGCCTGCTAGTGCTCTCAGAACCCTGTCTATAGATTACGACATCTCTGCAGGATGATATGTAGGCCAGACATCAGGTGTCATACTTTTGCTCTGAGTACGACCACATACCTTCCCAGAGTCACCCAGGTTCTCCACAAACAGATGTCATGAATGTAAACTCCCAAATAGGATACCTTCAAATAGGGAAAGAGGGACAAGTCCTGACTTGAAGGCATGGAGATTTTGTCATGCCTGGAGTCTGACTTTTCCAACAGAGAGAAACCTGATTTTCAGACTTAAGTGTGTCATCACTATATCTGAATGTCATCCTTACCAAATAAAACACACCGCTGAAATTTAACAGTGGAAACCAAACCCCAAGGCACTGTGGCATTTAAAAGAAGAACCAGAACTGAACTAGGATGTGGTGGGTGTGGCCCTGTGATGCTTTTGCCACCTGGAGCAGCTCAGCAATGGGAAGAGCATGTGTACAATGGGGCCAAGCTGCTGCAGACCTCCTCAAACCCACATAATGCTCTTCTCTCTCAGACATCAGCAGGCACAGCTTTTCCGCAGCTCACCCAGAACCCACCTCAGGAGCTTTGGACTTTTTCCATTTTCCTCTTTCACTTGGAGTTGATGAAAAAAACAATCTATCCTGCCCCACAATCCTGCCCAACTCTAAATATTCCCACTCTGAAAGAAATCATTTACATGCCTGCCCTTTCTTGTTTTCAGGATTCACTAAAAATAGATACTGTTAGGGTAACTTGGGTCTCTGGGGGAATGTCATGTCATGAGCAAACTCATCAGCCTAAGTGTGAAAACAGGTGCACACTGGCCACCTGAGTTAAGAGGAATATGTCATCTCAATATTTGCAGGAAGGAAAAGTCCCTTTCTCTGAAGGGTAGAGTTCCCCCAAACCACCACATAAAAATCTACTTCCCATGAAACCTCAGAAGAGAACAAGTCAACCAACAGATTGGAGAAGGCTAGATGAAAAATGTTACACAGAGCCCTGTATCAAACACAAATATGGATGTAGTCAGCCTATGAGAGCCAAGGGTATTCAGGGGACCAAAGTGCTGGATTAAGTAAGTCCTGTCTCTCACAGGAACTGATCTTGGGCAGACAACTCTACACTTATCTTCAAGGGGAACCAGAGAGTAAAGGGTGGGAAAGGAGCCTTGTAGGTATCTCCTGGGGGAAATGGAAGATGGAAAGGGTAGACCATGGTGTGTGCTAATAGGGATAGCTGCCCATCTCTCAAGGCTCCTCCCTTCCAGGCTGTGGAGATGGGTCAGTTGGCAATGTGCTTGCCATACATGTGTGAGGACCTGGGCTTAGTTCCCAGAACACACGTGAAAAAGCATGGCACAGTGACACATATAGTCCTGGCATGGGGGATACAGAGACAGGGAGATCCCAGGGATTTGCTGGCCAGTCAGCTTAGCTAAATCAGCACATCTCAGGCCAGTGAGAGACCATCTCAAAAGTAAGGTAAATGCATTTTAGGAATGATATCCATCATCAACTTCTCACCTTCACATAAACTTACACACAGGTTCCTGAGCACAGCCCCTCCCGATACACATAGGTGCCTAGGCAAAGCCCTTTCCCAACAAAAGCTCTTCTCTTCTAAAGATGGAGAAAGGTATGGTTAAGCAAGTCCACAAAAATAACAGAAAATAAGACATCAGCTTACTGATTCAAGGAACAACTATTTCACCTGACAAAAATCCTTGGTAACAACAGATATGAAGTCTGGAAATATCAGTGATTTTTGTGTCATTCTTACATACTATATCCCAAAACCCAGTTCTAGGAGGCAGCAAGCATGAGTGATCTCATGTGCACACTTTCTATTTTGCCAGTTAGAACCTCAGAGCTTGTCTTTGGGCTGCAAAGCTATTTAGGATGAAGTCCTTGCTTGAGTGACAGGGCTATGGAAAGTGGCTGCATTGCCTAAGGTTGTACTCCAGGGACCAGGGCAGACCATCCATATTGTCATATGGGAAAGGGTCTAGGGAGCATATGGGAAAGGGTCTAGGGAGTGAGGGCTGGAGTCCTGGGATCTGGACTCTGCTCCTCAAGATAGAATAGCGACTGCTCTTAACCCTTTAGCTACCTCTTCAGCCCTTATGAAAGCAGACATTTTTAAAAAATTTATTTATTTATTTATTATTCATCTTAACATCCCATTCACAGCCTCCTTCCTCCTCCCCTCCCAATCCTACTCTCTCACCATCTGCAGTAGGCTCCTTTGAGGATATATGGGTAACTCTAGCTGAGAATCCTAGCAGCAGGGAATATGGAGAATGAAGTGGGCATCTCCTAAGCCAGGAAGGATTCCCCGTGGAGAGAGGGGGACAGCAACACACTCATAAAACCCTTGACCCAAAATCTACCCTGCCTACAAGACATGCAGGGATAAAGATGGAACAGAGATTTAGTGAATGGCTGGTCAATGACTGATCCAACTTTAGACCCAACCTGTGGGAGACAACCAACCCCTGACACTATTAATGAGGCTCCACTATGCTTGTAGACAAGACTGTCCTCTGAGAGGCTCCATCCAGTCAAAGATCAAAACAGATGCTGAGACCCACAACCAAACACTGGACAGAGACCTGGGCTGCTCTGAGCATGGCTGTGCCAGTCTGTTAAACTTCACTCTGGTTCTTTCTGACGTGTAGTAAAACCAGAAGAGGGGGCTCTGGATCATATGGCAGTTCTATTTTTGCATTTTTTGAGAAACCATCTTCGTGTTTTCCACAGCAGCTACAGTTTCACATCCCTAGCAGCACAAGGCTTCCAACTTCTCTGTGGCCTCTCCAGTATTCATATTAACAATGTTTTCTATAGTAACTGTTCTAACGGTCATGAGAATAATAGTTTATTCTCATTAAAATGTCTGCTTTCTTAGAGAAGGGAACTATCCACCAACCCTTCCCAGTACTTCATGTGGCATCAGAACTAAAGGTATCCTCTTCCACTGAAGCCAGTCAATGCAGCCCAGCTAGGGGAACTTTATCTGACTGTAGGCAACAGCGTGGGCGTCAGAGGTAGTTCCCACTCCAATTGCTGGGGAGCTCACATAAAGACCAGACTGTTCCTCACCTCCATGAGTGTAGGAGGTCTGGGGTTCAGTCCCTGCATGCTCTTTGGCTGATGGTTCAATCTCTGTGAGACCCCATAGGCCTGGGTTAGATTCCTCTGTTGGTCTTGTTGTGTAGTTCTTTTCCCCTTCCAGTGCCTCTGTCCTTCCCCCCAGCTCTTCCACAAGACTGGCTTCAGTGGAAGAGGATACCTTTAGTTCTGATGCCACATGAAGTACTGGGAAGGGTTGGTGGATAGTTCCCTTCTCTAAGAAAGCAGGCATTTTAATGAGAATAAACTATTATTCTCATGACCGTTAGAACAGTTACTATAGAAAACATTGGAAATATGAATACTGGAGAGGCCACAGAGAAGTTGGAAGCCTTGTGCTGCTAGGGATGTGAAACTGTAGCTGCTGTGGAAAACACGAAGATGGTTTCTCAAAAAATGCAAAAATAGAACTGCCATATGATCCAGAGCCCCCTCTTCTGGTTTTACTACACGTCAGAAAGAACCAGAGTGAAGTTTAACAGACTGGCACAGCCATGCTCAGAGCAGCCCTGTTCGTGATATCTGAGCAACCCTAGGGCTATGGATGATGCACAGGGAACAACAATGTGCTAACACCCTTAGTGGAATATTAGTCAACCTTCAAAAGCAGCAAGGGCTGACACATACTACAACACAAATGGACTTTGTGGTCATTATAGTAAGTGAAACAAGCTGGGAGTGGTGTGATTCCACATATGTGTGGTATAGAAGGGTCATCCCAGGAGGAAGGATGGAGGAGGAAGGATGGAGGAGGGTGGGAAGAAACAGGGATCAGTGCTCAAGGGGTACAATGCGAGGTGGAAAGTTTCCAGCATTTAAAAAACAAAATTATTCAACACCACAAAACTGTATACTTGGCATTATTAAGATGGCAAACTTGTTTTGCATATTTTAGTACAACAAATTATTAAAAAGAAAATAGCTAACCTGGCTGTGGCACAAGAACTTTGTAAATAGCACCCACACTAATCAGTAGCATGTGGATCAGTAAATCCATTCCCACTGGGCACCCTTGTTCCCCTCCTAGGGGAAGAAAGAGCAGCAGAGGATGGTCTCTTTTTTCACTGTAAACTGGGGGAGCCTCCACCACATCGGGGGCACAGAGCAAAGGTGCAATATGAGAGGATGAGCTCCAGAGGCTGAAGAACTGGGGAGTCTGTAAAGGGTCAGTATGAGTCAGAAAAGAGAGGCTCAAAGAGCAGTGTCTTAACCACTCTTGATTACTGTGAAGAGACACCATGGCCCAGGCAACTCTTAAGAACAAAAGCATTTAGCTGCAGGCTTGCTAACAGTTTCAGAGGCTTAGTCCATTATCATCATGGTGGGAACATGGAGGCAGACATGACGCTGGGGCAGCGGCTGAGAGCTACACCCTGATCCCCAGCCTCAGAGAGAACACTGGGCCTGGCATGGGGCTTTTGAAACCTCAAAGCCTACCCCTCATTTACACACTTCCTCCAAGAAGGCCACACCTCCTAATCCTTTTCAAATAGTGCCACTCACTGATGACTAAGCACTCAAATATATGAGCTTATTAGGGGAACATTTTTCCCCTAAACCACAACAAACACCCACTCACAGCATGATTAACATGTCACCTAAAATCCTGAGAGAAAGCAGGGATGCTCAGATTTGTGGAGAGAAAGAGAAAGCTGGATGTTAGTGGTTGAACTTGACTCTGAGTCCACTGCATGGAAAGGGTGGACCTCCTTTCTTCCCACGGAGTAGGAAGCACAGTTTTCTGAACAGAGTGACAACCTGTTTGGGTTCAAACTCCATTGCTGACTCAGCATCTACTGTAAACAGAGAGGACTGTCCAGAAAGGATAACTAGGCAAGTTTACAGGTCTGCCAGCCATCCTCAAGGGTGGATGGGACCTCACTCCTCAAACAACCCTGGACCAGCTACACTGGAAACACAGAAAGAGTCTCAGGTTGCTTTGGACCACTGGACTGGACACTGAATTTTGATAAGATCCTTGGGGACTGGTGTGCATGATGAGGTCTGGGCAGCATGGGATCGTCAGCCTCACAGCCTTTCCTTATGGACTGTACCACATTCAAACATCTGTATTCTCCAAGGATGAAACCCACTGATTCAAAACATGGCCCAGGCTGGACTGGAGCACAAACCTGGATCCCAAACCTGCCGGTACCAGGTCATTTCAGGCCCATTTCCCTTCTGTGGGTTTGATTGTCCTAACTTTCCCCGCCCATCTTTCCTCAATGTCATCAAAAAAGACATAACAGAAGATAAATCAGCCTCCTACTTTGGGGCACTAAGAGATTGTAGCAATGTGTTCTAGCAGGCCACTGGAGTTTGTTTCCTAGTATTTCAGGACAACTAGGGCATTAAATGGTCTTAAATCACTGGGCTGTCCCTTGCCTGCTCTGTGGCCACTCCTGTGGCTTTGGAAATCCAATACGAGAAATTATTCTTCATGGCAGACTCACATAGCTGCAAGCAAAGCAATTTAGAGAACGCTTCCACAAGGTCGGTTTCTACATCCACTGCCTCTGTTACAAATGACTCCGTGGCTTTGACTCTGCTTAGGAAATGTGTGGCTTAAGTAATACAGATGGGTGATCAAGTTTCCATGATGTGAATAGTCAAAAAGTTGTTTCCTGTCAACAAATCCATAATCAGGCAGCAACGAAGTCTGGCTATTGACTCTGTGTTTGGTCATTCTAGCTAGTTTGGTATGTATCTAAGAAGGGAGAATTTTATACTCACTACTTTATCTCCCAGAGTAATCTGCTTAAGGCTGGGCAAGCTCCTTCACACCCTCCTTCTCTTAGAAAGGGGAGATGACGGTGTGCTGTGTGGAATACAACAAGCAACTGGCTTCCATCCATGGAAAACCCCAATTTTAATTGCAATTGTCACTAGGATCTTAATAAAAAATATGCAGAATGCGGTATTTCCATAACCTAAGGGGGTTTTTCACCTGGGAAGAAGAGGGTTTTTTTCCCCCTATGTTCTGACTCATCTCTTTGATTAAAATCATTTTTTTTACTGATAGCAAAGTCATTGGAAATGGCCACAGAAACTCAATCATGGCTGTGCACCTGGGGGTAGAGGGAGGCAATTCTAAATTGAGAGTGGGCCCAGCATTCCAGGTTACTGCCACCCATTGCGAGAAAGAACGAGGCAGTTGCTAGTTGCAGAGCACACAAAGCCTGAACCGCTGACCTGGCACCATCATACTCACAAGGGCTGTAAGAGAGGGAAACATCACAGGGTTGACTTGCCAACAGAGCAAAACAAATAAAATTTCCGTAGAAGGGGCTAAGAAATACAACTTGATCGGTCCCCTACTTCTCACTGTAAGACCACTGAAGCAGAACCGGCTGGTCCCCCAGAATGTGAGTTGGAAATCTGCTCAAATACAGTCCAAAAGGTGCAGACATATCTGTGGATTGTTCCATTGGCCCGTAAGAGACATTTGCCAAGACTGGTGGCCCAAGCTATACCCCACTCTTGAGAGAACCTTCGTTCAATATTGGGGTCAACTCCAGAACTCCAGGAGGGAGAAGCAGAGTTCTGAAGAGAAGAAGAACTCCCTGAAGGAAAGACATAGGTACCAGGGGACAAATATGCCCTGGGAGTCACAGAAGGGCCAGGAGTTCTGAGGAGAGGACTCACCACCACCTAGAAGGCAGCCAGCAGAAGCCAGGTCCTCAAGGGCTGCACAGGTACGGGCCCATCTGCTTCTGTGTCAGGACAGGGAGGTTACTGACAAAGTCCTCCTCACATTTCAGAAAGGTGTACAGTAATGTTTGCTTCTCAGTGGTGTCACTAGTGGACACACTGGTGCCTGGAACAGGAGGATTCCCTTTAAGGGTTTGGCTTCCAGGTTTAGGGACTTGACTGACAGGAAGAGTGGCTGGCACTATGGAGGAAGTGCATACCCTGAAGCTAACAGCAAAACAAGAGGTCACAGTGCTTTGTACTGCAAGGCCACTCCAAGGCAGAGACAAAATTGGTCAAATTTTCATAGCACGACAAAGGGGCTGACATGGCAGATATTCAAAACACATTCAAACAAATTGAGGGAAGACCCAGAGAAGACAGACTATTGAACTGATTAGCACAGCTCCAGAGAAACTGGAACGTTCTCTGTGCACATGTTCAAAGTAATATACTGAAGATATCAAATTACCAAAAGGAAACATCATCTGATAAATGAATCTTCTTTTAATCCTAAAACAGTTCCCCGGCTAGTCTCAGTGCCTGTGTTTTCAATTATGGCTAATCTGACAGCAACACTTCGCACATAATACATGTAAATATTTTTCTTAATTCTCATCCAGAGAGAGATTTTCTCTTAAGAAAACCAGACTTTCAGATTTCCATTTTCATATCCCTGTCACTTCGTTTGGGGTTTAGTTTCATAACATCTGAATATCTATCACGTAAGATAAAGCTGTAAGTCCCCCCAAGCACATATCCAGGTTTCCCATAATACAATCAGTACAAACAAAACGTATTTCTCTGATAATTCCTAAGACCACGCTCAAGTCAGAGAAAGCTGATCGAATGTTAGCCTTGGGACAAACTTCTGTGTGACAAAACAAAGTTATCATTGTTGTGAGAAGAAAGATACTTCTGGGAAGTGACTCTCCTCGGTGCCACTAAGACCCCCTCAAAGGAAAAAGAAAAGTCAATGCTTTGACAGATAGGCCTTTTAAAAAAAGGATTTATTTTAATTATGGTGTGCGTGCGTACGTGTGTGTGTGCGCGCGCGCATGTGTGCGTATGCATGCATGTGCATATAAATGCAGGTACATGCAGAGGCCAGAAGATCCCTGAATTTGGGTCCTCTGTACAAGCAATATGTACCATTAACCACTAAGGCATCTCTTTGGCCCTTCCACGGGCATTTTTGAACTGGCATAAAGATGGACTTGGGTCACACAGTACAAAACACTAAAAGTCCATCTGGACAAAGTCAGTGTCCTTGAAGGTGTGTCCCTAAGAAGTAGCATTATTTTTTTGATTGAAAATATTTTTTTCATACAGTATGTTCTGATCATGTTTCCCCTGTATTATCTCCTCCCAGATCCTCCTACCCATATTATACTCTGTGAACCTTTCTCGTTCTCTTTAGAGAAAAAAAAAAACAGGCAAATAAAAAACAAACAAGGCAGAATAAAACAAAGCTAACAGAAAGAAAAGCAAAACACCAAAAAAAGGAAAAGCACAAAAATTACACACACTTGCAGACACACACACACACATATACACAGACACAGACAGACAAGATAGACAGACAGACAGACAGACAGACACACACAGTAATTGGCAATGCCAGGATGAAACTGAATGACTCCACACTCAAGGTACCAGGTGAAAGGAAGTTCAAAAGACCTGTGTTTAACAGTCAACAAAACCCAACAAAGACAAAACCCATGTGAGGTGTGTTTATAGCAAAAGCAAACACTTAAGGAGTGTGATAGGTATAAAAACAATTCCTGTTTGTTCAGTTAAATTCTGGCCTTAGCCACAGTGTTAAACAAAATCTCTTCTAAAAGGCTTTAAATTTTAATTGAAAGTCACATGTGGATAGAAGAAATTCCAGGAAAAAGGCTGACATTTCTTGACTTGGTATGGCTAGTGATGATATAAAAATAAAGTAGAATTTTGAATGTCATAAAGGGGGAAGTTATTGGCCACAAAACTCATCCCTAGTGACAGAGAGCTGTATAACTGGTGGCCTTGGGAACGCCTCATCGAAAGAAGATCAAGGCTCTGTCAGTGTCTGTTAGTGCTGGAAGATACTTCTCTGACTGTCCCAGTCTCCGCCCTTCCCCTCCACTGCCCTGCAGCTCAGGATGAGACTTTGTTGTGAGTTACAGAAATGGAAGCCTTGTGTCTCCCACAGCTTCATATAGACCGACCATTCCCACTACTAAGGGCCTTTTAGCTTGCAAGGCAGTTTTGTCCCTTATCCTGGGGTGAGGAGCTTGAAATCCCCAGTGAATGCTAAGACCCCTGAGAGGCCTGAATGTTATACCCTGTTTTTCCTCATGTATATGCACGATAAAGTTTAATTTGTACATCAGGCACAAGACGAGCTTGACAATAACTTCTAATAAAATAGAACAATTATAATAATCTGTTATAGTAACAGTTGTTTGAAAGTATAAATTGTTCATTTCTGGAATTGTCCACTTAATACCTTTGGCCCATGGTTGACCATAGGTCACAGAATATAGCTGAGTGGCATTGAACAGGCCTAGTGTATAAGAAGTGCTGAGTTCAATCTGCAACAGTAAAACAAACAAAGGAAAAATGGTAAAAGTGGCTGCGGTGTTATCATCCTAGCAAACCGCTAGAGCCCTCAGGGACAAACCAGAGTAGCTGCTTTGCCAACTTACCCCTGTGGCTAGAGTGGATTCTTCAGTGGACGGAACACCATTGTGCTCTCCACATAACCACATGCACATGCCCTCATACGACTTAAAACACTAAAGGCATATAGATCTCCTCTCTCAACCTCCACTAGACATTTAAAAATATGCTTAAGTCATGGCTCAACCCACATGATGTTTATTAACTGTGAGTAACAAAACGAAGTCCAGAGTCCAGCAAAGATCGTGTCCTTGACTTCAGTACAGCCAAACTCCCCTGACTGGCCACCTCAAATAGAGAGAACTCCCCTTTCTCCATGTGTGTTCAATTTTCCTATCCTCACCCCGACCATCTAAATGCAAGTCCCTTTTCTATAAGAATCCACTGATTTAAGTTTGTAGGAATTACCTTACCCTTGATGTTTCCTTAGTACTTTTTCATCTGTCACCCCCTGACCAAGCTTGACTCTCAGCCATAAATCTCCACTGTTCAGAAGGAAGCCTGATCTCTCTCCCTTACAGCAAACATCTAGACACCTACAGCAAAAGATGGAATAAAGGCTTCTCCATCTTTTAAGTAAGCTTCTAATAGTGAGTGTGTTTCTTTATGTAATAAACTCACGATTTGATCATTCTATATTTTGGTGAGAATTGTAACACCACACTGGTGTTAAAAGGGGTGACAACTCACAGCCCAGTGCAGCTTCTCTGAAGGTGCCATGCCTGCAGTTTTATTGCAGAGCCATCCATATTGCAGGTTTTTTTCCTGGAGAGGCTCACTTGGAAATGTTTCCACCAATTTTTAAGAGTGCACACTCTCACGCACATACCTGTGCACACAAACATGCCTGCGCACGTACACATGTCTACGCACCTATACATACTTCAGACTGAGTTGGGAAAAGCTGCATCAACGGATGGGACAGTGTACCCTAAACTAAAAACACTAATCATGAAGATGCCAACTGAAGTAATACATTCAGATAAGTAAGTTGTCTAAAATGCTCTTTCAGCATTTGCTTTCCAAGACACAATTTCCAAGCCCTGTCTCACACTGCAGATCCATCACCAAAGAATGATGGATTCTTTTGGAGGGAAGTATCTTTTCTGTCCTCAAATTGCCTTTAAGTACAGATAGCAGGGCCAGCATTCACCTGGAGGCAAGTAGACAGATGTGACATGGAAGTGCAGCCAGCCTCACACCTCGTCCAGTGGCTCCCCTCCTCGAGTCCTCTAGCAGCTCTTGTTTCTCACCATTTTCCCCTGGCCTCTGGACATGGTGTGGAGAGACAGGCACCTTTGGCTTCAGTTGCATGACATCTCAGGTTTGCCAAATGAGGGCTGGATCCCCATAGCCACCTATGATCCACCTATGTAAGGGCAGCCCAGATAGTCCATGGAAATGAGCTGGACCAGAAAGGAAGGTGAACTGACTGGACCCAAGTAAGAAAAAGAGGCTTGGGGTCTGCCATGCAACCCACAGGAACCCTGGCATGAGAAAAGTTTATGATACCATCAGCAAACACACGACCAACAGCAACAGGCTGGCTGCCCTGCTTGGGCAAAGTTTGCCTTTTTCTTGATCTTTAATTGGTAGTTCACTATAAATACTTGCTCTTGACACACAGCAGTTCTTTTTTTTTATTTCTTCTCACAAATACTAAAATCAAGATGCACATGTGTAATCATCTCATGTCATTATAACAAAATACCTGTCATGGGCATCTTAGCAAGCTCAGTGGTTTCTTTTAGCTCGCAATGATGAAGACTAGGTTCTAAGATAAATTTCTTCCATTTGTTTGGGCCTCTGAGTAGAACAGGGTATCACCATGTGAACATGTGTTGGCACTCATGTCTCAAGCAAGGGAGGGTAGAAGGGGCGGGGAGAGAGAGAGAGAGAGAGAGAGAGAGAGAGAGAGAGAGAGAGAGAGAAAGAAGTTGCTCAATCCCTTCTGGGGGTATACCTCCAGTAACCTAAGGAACTCCTTTAAGGTACCATCTCCTAAAAGTCTTCCTATTCTTAAAAGTCTATAGCATCAATCACCATCACAATGGGGACCAAGTCTTTATGTACTTTATATACTTTATAGACCATTTGGGAGACACCTATCCAAACCACAGCAACATATTCATGGGTACCCATGCAGCTTTGACAAGTTCTTACTCTATACTGACAAAGACAGCAAAGCGAAGTTGGTTTGCAGACAGTCTGCATTTCTCCCTGCACAAAGACATCCCTAGTCCGTGTTCATTAGCATGGCTTTGTCCTCATTTGTTACATCAAGTGAACATTTGGGATCCTTCAGCTAGTGTGGATATGCATGGCTAGACAGCTAGCAGGTCAAACAGCACAAGCAAGGTTTACTTTTTTGAACTCCATAAAAACTGAGGTGGGATGGAAAGCAGCTGTGGAGATAGCTAATCATTAGCAAGGGCACAGTCTGACTTCAGAACCCACACCCAAGAAGCACTGAAAGTGGGGTCCGATGTCAGCTCAGAAGTGAACTTCAGGCTCCCACTCACATGAGAGAAAGCCTCAAAGTCCTAGCCCTTCACTTTGTAGGTTTCGGTGGCTTTCATGAAGATCAAGTGACACAGATGTCAACCCCTCTTCTGGGAGTGCTATGACCTTCTTCAAACGGCTTTCAGATCTGCAAAGACGAGAAGGCCAGGAGTGCAGGTAGCTGTGATGGATCAAAGAGAGAAGATGTTCCTAGTCCTCATATCACCTGGCCAGGCCTTGTATACTAGACACCACAGATGTAAGATCTCATCTAACTACCTCCGGGTAGGGGGAATAATGATGGCTCACCATTTGTTGGGTACCAGGGGTCAGGATTTCCTATCTTTTTTGGAGTGGTACATCATCCCATAGTTGATGGACTAGCTGCATCCCACTTCCTCCAGGATCTTAGAGGAGTTACACTATGGAATAGAACTTTTTGTTATCCTGTGGGCCTTCCACAGCCCAAATACAGGAGGGTTCAGCAAAAGGTGACTGACTGCTTTTCAATAGGGATGGTCTCCTAACTGCAGGCCCTGGGCTTTGTAAACCCACACAAGTTAGGTAGGTGTTTCTTTGAAAATTAACCACAGAGAGTTTTTACACATCTTCATAGGCAGTTCAACAAGACCCAGACAGAGCATCAGCAGCCTCTGGGCTCCGCAGGAGTGGACAGCAATCTAGGTTGGGAGAGGATTTACAGCCCAGTTGGGAAGAGGGGAATGCCAGGGAAAATGATTTCCCATTGACAATGGTCAAAGCAATTGCTTGGTTTGCTCAAGGAGAACTGAAGGATAGCCCAGTAAATTTAGAAAGAAAGGAAAGCTCGCTAATAACTGAACCATAAGAGGTAATTTAAGGAAAAGATTTCATTTCAGTTAATGAATGATTTATGGAAAATGTAAACAAATACAGCCCTCTGCTACAATTACAGTCGCATTTCAAAACAGGGGATTCGCTGTCTCATTAATCACAGATTCAAACTAACCCCCCCCACCAAAGGGACTCAACTGTGAAGCATTTGATTGGCTAACCTTTGAATATCGATACTCATTACCAAATAGTTGTTCATTGTTTGGGAATTTAGGTGCCAAGGTCACAGAACATGCTAGAACAAAGCATACATGAGCAAATTCTCAAATTATGGTACTCGGTGCTCATAACTGAGAACCGAGCTGATCTTCATAATAGTTTTTAAATTCACGTTGATTCATGCTTAATGGATTATTTTCCCTCCAGATGGGTTATTACACATGGTGGGAATAATTGCTTTTCCAGTATAATGTTTGGTGGGATTAATTAAGTCCTGTTTGTTTCCTCTCAAGATAATACAAGCAAACCCTTGAAATGAGTAATATTCCTAGGAGGAAGCAGAGAAGACATCACTGTAGGTAGCAGAAGGTAGGACTGTGGGCTCTGGCTCCAGCCTGCCTGCATCATGCCCAGCAGTGGGAGGGATGCTATGGATTACTTCTCAAGCACACTCCCCTCTCCTTCTCTCTCACTGAATGGGCTTCTCAAGTTAATGCCAGGAGGGCTTGGTTAATGTTTTCAATGTTCTGAAGTGTTTAAACACAGCTTGCAGAGAAACAAAATTTATTACGGTCCTGTGGGCAGGGGGGTGTAGGGTAGCACTGTGTGGCTGAGGAGATAACAGTTGTTGGTTAATTCTGAAAACCTGAGAACTCCCCATGCCATATTCCTTACTCATTGTCACTAGCAAAGCCCTAAGGTATTTCTCCTCTCACTTTAATCTTAGCTTACCCTTACTTCTCTTATTATATCTCACCTCAGAGTTCCTTACTCTGCTGACCTATCCATTGTCTCTCAGCCACCAGTCAAACCCTCTGGTGCTGTTTGCTTCTGAGTTATAGGTGTCCTTCCAGGTTCCCACCTCTCAGTGTGTCCTACTGTCCAGGAGGCATTACAAACTGGCCATGCCCCAAACTCCTGACTCAAGGCCACAGTGTGCAGTTCAGGATTCCTGATCCAGTCTTTCTTGTGGAGACAACCACACAGTCCACAAAACCACTGACAAGCTCATTAGAACTCATCAGAGATGCTCTGCTCGGTATTTTTCCAAGCTGCTCTCCTTCCTCATGCTCTGTAGACCCAACTCCACTAGCTCTTCCACCTGCCAGGAGTACCTCTCTTCTCCATGCATGCCACCCAAGGACCTCCTCTGCTGGCCTGTCTCCTTTGGTCCTCATGGCTTTGACCTAGACCAGTCAGGTATAGATAGACTTAGCCTGTCTCTGGGCCAGACATTTAGAAAGTAGGCAGAGGAGGCACTGCCTTTATTTCCTAGAGGCTCTGGATTAAGACTGTGTCCTCATCATTCACAATGGAGTCTTGACAGAATAGCTGGCAAAGCTGAACAAGAGAACAACAAATGCAACTGGGAATATCCTGTCTTGCAAATCAGACCAGTGTCTGGAGCCACTCACTGGGCGGTGGCAAGGGAAACACAGGCCTGCACCTGAGGACCCCCAGGAAGAGCAGGGCAGCTGCATTCTGCATGGACGGACTGGCCTCAGAGACAAGCAGCTGCTCTTCTGTGTGGGCATAATGGTGACATGCCCTTGGTGTGTATGATGTGTTCTACCACCATATGATATTGTAAACTGAGGCAAATGCAGAGTTTTTAAAAAGGGAAGAGGTTGTGAGAATTATGCAGCTTGCACAGCACCCACAGTTTTAATAGTTAAGAAAAGAAAATCCTGGAGATGTTAAGAAACTGTCCCCAAACCACATATTAGGCTGAATGAAAGTCACCACCTGTTCTCCTAAACAAGTGCCTGCTACATAATTGGGTCTTGTTGAAAAATACAACTATCAGCCTCCAAGGGAAGATATGTAAATATTTATCACAATGCTGACTTTAGCTTCATCATATGTCAATGCTTTAGTCACACTTCTAACAGTTTTTCAAAGAACGTATACTACATGATCCAGTCCCGTATCTAGGCGTGAGGAAGGAATCCTGGCCCTGAGTTAGCAGGGAGCTCTGCAGGCTGTGTTTGTTCTAGAATTTCCCTTCCTGGCCCCGAGCCCTTCCCATCATGGCTCTGCATGCTAGCTTTATTAAACAGGACAGATTCAGATAAAAATGCAACACCTAGTACAAACAAAAGAGTCAGGAAATGAATGGGAAGTTCATCTATAAATACAAACCATCCTATTCTGTGACAATCTTGAGACAGGTTTACCTTAGGATGAGCAAGAGCCATGAGGAGGAAAGGCGGACAGAGGGGCAATGTTGAGAACCGAGACAATGACCTGAGAGAGACTCAGGTCGCCCCTACACCTGTACTAGAGTATATCCTTCAACAACTTCACCTGAGGATGAAGGGCGCAGTGTCAGAGGTAGAGATAATGACAAGGAAGTGCCTGATGTTGGAGACAGAGGGGCAGAGTAGAGGAGATAGGCTCTGAGGATAGACGGTCGGTCCCCTCTGGCATCACCAGGCTGTCAGAAATGAAGTGCCTTCCTTCTTTGCCAGTTTCTTTTGTTGTTACTGTTTTCAGAGCACCCCATAAACATCTCTGGAACACCACCACCAAGTATGGCTCCGGCACCTTGCTGCCAATGTTCCCAGGGCCCACTCATTTGCTCCTTGAGCAAGCAAGTTCACCATTTCTCCCTCCACTCCACACCACCTATCATCCCTCTGAGACCATACTGAAAAGGACACACTGTGTCATAGTGAGGTGGAGGGATAGAGTAGCATGTTTTGGTCAAGGGCATGTGTCTACATGAAAGATGAGCTACTGCCACTATGTTCACAGAGAAAAACCAGAAACTCGTCCAGGCTGGGTATAACCATGGAAGATGCTAATGACACATAAAACCAGGGGTAGCATCTGAGTGTTCAGACAATGACAGCTGCTTTCCTTCAAAGGCCAAAAACAGTCCAGGGAAAGACATAGCCAACTTTAGTGGCCTCTGATGAAGGTGCACAATGGCTTTTTATCTACTGGTGTCTTATGCAGTGAAGGGTCAGCCTTTAGCTACAGGGCTCTGTTCCCCTTGGGCAAGCCACTCCTGTGTGTCACGGGCTTCATGGAAGATTTAAAAGCCTCCAGTTGAGGCGTCTATGTCATCAAGGCCCTGGCAATTAGGTGTCACTAGCTCTCATTTTCTTCCTGCTTGCATTCATCGCCGTTGTCTCCCTCCTGCCCACATCCCTCTCTCCAGGACTCTTGGAACTCACAGAACCCTCTCTGGCTTGCTTGGGGCTTGGGCCAGCAGGTCTGGCAGCTTCCTAGCTTTGTTATTGGAGGCTTACATATTTACAAATTGAATCTGTCAAGAGGGGGGCTTCTCATCTCTGCTTTTAATATCGTTAACAACTCAAAAGCAGCAAACGGGTGGCCAGGAGACAGAGCATGGAATCCGTCTGCCGATATCAACTCTCAGCAGGTCAAATGTCACTCTACATCACTGGTAGCTCTTCCTAGAGAAACACAAAACTTACAACCCACGGCTCCAGGCAAGCTGCATGAATGACTTTATTTCTTTGTAAATAGATGTGATCAATAGCATGGCTGACAAGCAGGCATGCTACACCTTTTTTTTTTTTTTTTTTTTTTTGGTTTTTCGAGACAGGGTTTCTCTGAATATCTCTGGCTGTCCTGGACTCACTTTGTAGACCAGGCTGGCCTCGAACTCACAAAGATCCGCCTGCCTCTGCCTCCCAAGTGCTGGGATTAAAGGCGTGCACCACCACGGCCCGGCTTCATGCTACACCTTTAATCAATCAACAGGAATGCAAAGTTTACAACAGTGTGCACAGCCACACTCCCAAGAACAAGCGGGTCAGAGAGAACAACAGACAACACACCTGGGTTTCGATGGCTGCCAACCATCCCTTCGACTCAGGCTGCCTCCCATTGCTTCAGGAACTGTGTTTGATGCTGTCCTGGGCATGTTGCCCCAAAGGCCCCATGACAAACACTAGTGTCCCATTTCCCTGTTAAAAATGTCTAAAAGACCCTGTTCATTGTTCCACAGTGCCATGCCCTGTGAAGTTGACAGGAGTGTGCAGCAGCTGCAGCAGCAGCAGGGGACAGTGGATCCAACATATTACCTAAGTCTCCAACATCCTGGTCCCAGCAGAATGCTGAGCTTTCTTTCCTGGGATTTGCCTAATGAGAGGATAGCACCCACCTACTCCTGGGATGAATATTTCCAGGCATACACAGAATCCCCAGTGACCATTCCACAGAAGACTGTAATAAGACAAGAACAACAAAGCAATGAGCTAGAAGGGTCATATTGGGAAGCAGAGTTACTAAAAACTGTCCCACATCAGAGTTGTATATAAGAAGTGCTGCCAACAGTCAATCATGACTCAGTTCAAGCCACAGTGAACTGTCTAGAAGCTCCTGGATTTTGTTGGTTCTGTTTTGTTTTGAACCAGAGTCTCATGTAGTCCAGGCCGGCCTCTTAACTTACTACATAGCTGAAGAGAACTTTGAACTTCTGATCCTCCTGCCCCTACATTTGTTTTCTGAGCAAAACACCTCACATCTTCTCAGATGAGCCAGTCCTTCGCACAGGAGATCCTCAGATGTGCTTGTTCACAGCTGGCCTTCACAGAGAGAGGGATGGGAGGGTCACATGACATTCCAGCTGTTCCTCCAAGTCATTAGCACACAATTCTGTCCTAATTATATATGACCTCAGGGTTTTAGGACATACCAAAATATATGGAAGAGACAAAGCTAACCGAGGAGCAACTCCATCTGTGCCTCTGTGGAGAAGCCATCATCTGTGCTACTAGGTGAGATGCTCTGGCCTGGCTGCCTTGAGGGCAGCCATGTTCTTGTAAATAAATAACCAGTTACCCATGCTCTGGGTAAGCCTGATAAGTTCACTGGTTTTCCAGGATGAGCTCTGGAGACATCGTGAACTTTTGTAGAGTTGTACTTTGGTTTGTCAGAGAGGCATTGGAAAGAAGAGGTAAGCAATTTTTTTTGGGAGAGGGTAGGAAGAATCTTGATCATGAGGTGGTCTTCTGGGTTTATTTTTATTCATCATTTTTTAATTTTTATAGCTATCTATCTATCATCTATCTATCAATTATCTATCTATCCATCTATCATCTATTTATTTTATTTACATCTATATATCTATCTGTCTGTCTGTCTATCTATCTATTTATTTTATTTACATCCCGACTGCAGTTTAAGTATCTTTTTAATAAAGTTTCCCAGGGGGAAAGGATTCTCAAAACACTCCACCTTCCTAGTACTGGAATCACAGGGATGCACCGCCACTCCAAGTTTTATGCAGTGCTGAGGATTGAACCCAGGACTTTGTACATGCTAGGCAAGCACTCTACCAGCTGAGCTACGTCTTCAACCCTTCCCAAAGGTACTTTAGATGTATAGAGTTTCCAAATCTCTGGTGTTTCTGTCAAACCAGAGGTTTTGGTTCCAAAGTGGTACCTGGCTTGGTGCCTGTTGCACAGCCCTGTTGGATGGGCAAGCTCTTTGCTACAGTTAGAAGAAGTCAGAGAAAACTTTTCCTCTCCCTAGGACTTCTAGCAAACAGCCTTGCCTGGGTGATTACTCATAGGCCACTTTTCACCCAACCTGTCATAGAATGGTTGTCTATCCATTGTACTACCCTGAGCATTACATATACCTACTCAAGAGTATGGCTTATTTCTAGCACAGAGATTCTAACCAGAGGAGAGGAAGCAAACACAGAGGGAGTCTGGGTTAGTGCTGCATTCTGGCAGATCTGAATTGTCCCTGCCTCTAGGGTTATCAAGGAAGACCCAACAGCTCAGGAATAGTGGACTCAACAGCTCAGGACAAGTACCCAGGACCCTAGAGCAGGCTTCACCAAGAAGCATAGGCCTCTGACCTGTGGGACATTCAGACTTGCCTCCAAGATTTCTGGATTTCCAACTAAGAAGTAGGGCCAAGAACTATGAGACTGAATGCTGGGTACCCCACTCTCTGTCTGTCATGAAAATTAAAGTGGTCAATGGCAAGGAGGCCTGAAGCTGGCATGTACCAACAGCTAACATTTAAGTCCCTAATTCTGATTGTTCCCTAATGGCCATATGACAGGTGGCCTTGTCTGTGTCTAAGAGTTACGTCTAACAATTCCACACTGAGACCATATGCTTCAGACAAGATAGGACAAATGATGTCTTTTCCATCTCATCCTTGTTGGAGAGCAGGGGGGACCTATCTTGCCTGGGAGCTGGGCAGGCTTTAAACATTGCTCAAGCATTTTTTAAATTCTATTAAAATCACTGTTGTTATTAATGACAAGTTTGGGTTTTTTTTTAAGTTTATTGTAAATACTTTATGACAACCATTTTCCTGTAAAGAAGTCAAGATATGGGACAAACCAACACTCCCTAATTAGCAGCTATTGGATTCTTGAGCCATTGGATGTCCAAGCAGTCTTGAGCAACAACACCTCCAGTCACAGAGCCAGCCAGACCACTCTCAATGCCTGTACTAGGCTTCTTAAATGTGTCATGATGCCTTGAGAAAACTATGCAAAAGACTGCAGCTGTCTGCCTTGGCTCCTGCAGGCAGAGCCCAAGCCAGGACTGTTTGCACAGTTTGTACTGGACTTTGGGCAATCAATCACAGCCTGGGTGGATCATTTCTACCTTGGTCAGTGTGTAAATACATCTCCTTGTGGAAAGATAGTAATTCTTGCGGCTGTGATTGGTCCAAAACACAAGCCACAATAACTGTGATTGGTCCAAAACGAAGAGCTGCCATTGGCCAAACAAGTGGTGATTGGTCCAAATATTCCTGTTTGGTCTTTATATAGGCAGGCTGCTCAGCTCACTCAGAGTTTACTGAGAGACACCTCCATGCGCTGCCCATGCTGATAATGCAACATCAGGTCCAATGAAGACTTCTCTTGAATTACCTTTCTTTGTCCCCTTCCAGGAGTTCACACTGAGCTGAAAGTAGGAAGAAGGAAGTAGCAGAAGCAACATCAGCCACGTTGGCAGTGGAGTTAGCTGGCAGATGAACAAGAGCTGCCCCGGGCAAGGGCAACGGTACCTGGCTGCAGCCTGATCCAGCAGATTCAAAGAAACCCTGTCACAGGGAGTACACTGCTGCTTGGTGCTCAACTGCTGAAGAGCCTGCCTCGGGTGACTGCCTAAGGCCTTCTCAAGCGGCAGCTTAATCCTACAAGTACTACTCAGATGTCTTCTGTCTAGAGGGGTGGTTTGATTCTCTGGGTGCCGTGCATACCAGATCTCGCTGGTCCAGAACAGTGTACCCCAGCAGCTTGACATCTGATTAGCTCAACAAATTGGACATAGTCCAACCTCATGTATGAATCCCTGCAATGGATACTACTTCTGACCCCCTGTGCTGGACCCCAAACAGTCCCTCCTGTATTCCCTAGGGCCAAGGCTCCTTATTGTAAAAGCTGTGCAACTCTTCAAGAGCTAAAGTGGTCCTCTGCCCTGGGGTCAGTTACAGAGGCTGGTGGCCATTTTCTGATACTAGCTTCCATGTTCCTGAACTCTGGATTCCTAGCTCCTCAGTGCATAGTTACCTGCAACTGTCACCTGACAACTGAAGGAGTGAGGCAGAGGCTAAGAAGCAACACTCTCCTATGCAGAGCTCGGCCCTGTCAACCTGTAATACATAAAGGCCTACAGCCATGCTGGCATAGCATCCTCCCTGGAAGCCTGGCCCGGCCTGGAGAGGATGAATGCCTGTCTTCAGTGATCATGGCTAAGTTTGGAGCCTAGTTTTCTTGGAGCATGTTGATCTGACAGAGACAGGTACCCTGCATTGTTCAGGCAGCAGCTGAAGGGTTTGAGAACATCCAGTTGAAAAGAAGGGGGGAGTAGAAACAGAAAGCACAGGAGGTTGGGGAGCTGAGAAAAGGCTAAATGAAGCCAAAGAAGATAATCGCTAAAAGAATTCTATAGAGCTATCAAGTCTGCAGAGTCAATGGTCTTAAACTCCGGGGTCCAGATACCCCAAGTCTGTGAGAAACTGAAACACCAGAGCAATGGTTCTCAACCTTCCTAACACTGCAACCATTTAATACAGTTCCTCCTGTTGTAGTGACCCCCCCAACCATAAAATTATCACATTGCTACTTCATAACTGTGATTTTGCTCCTGTTAGGAACTTTAACATAAATATTGGATATGCAAGATATCTGTGACCCCTGTCGGGGGGTCTCAACACACACGTCGAGAACTGCTGCACTAGATGGTGTTACTTGCCACTGTTCTCCCTGCCTCCTCCCCTCCTTGCTGCTGCCAGACAATGAGAGACAAAGGCTGCTCAGACCAGTGTTTGTACAGCTTTTTGCCCACTGTGTATGTGTGTGTTTTAATCAGAGCAGAACCAAAGAGTCCTCAACTAGTGGATTTGTGCTACCCTGAGACCAGAGCACTGGGGGTCTGGAATGCTACAGGGAAAGCAGTGGGAGAAGGGAAGTCCCAGGTATGGTGTGAATCCCCAAAGAAAGACTCACTGACTGTTGAGTCCTGGGGTCCCAGATCTCTACCTTGACTGGGATCCTGGGCATTTATGCTAGAGAAATGAAACTTTCTCTTCTCACATTGAAACTATTCATGGAAACTCATAACACCTGTATCTGTAAGAAAAAAAAAAGAACTTCAGTTGTTAAAAACATCATTCTATCTATTGAGTAATAATGCATAATATTCTATATTACTCAACAACACCAAAACAAGTGAGTTGTTGTTATATCCAACTTAGACAGATTTCAAGGGAAATAAGATAAGTGGGGGGAAAAAAGCCTGTCTTGGAAGGTTGCCAACTGTGCAATCCCATCCATATTCTAATCTAATAATGAAAAAAATTAGAGCTCTGGGGAGAAGATGGTGGTTGTTTGAAATGCAGCAAGGTGGGGAGGGATGTAGCCATGAACATAAAAGGAGAACTCTATTTCCAGGTGGGGATTCCAGTTATGAAAGGTGCTAGCTCTGGAGGAGACTGAGAAAGAGCTTATGGAATCCATCTGCACTATTTCTTAAAGTTTTCTGGAAACTTACAACTAACTCCAAATATAAAGCTCTAAAAATGTACTGAAAATCTGCCTTCTATGCAAAACACCTGTCACCTTCATTTTGAGTATTATAGAAAAAGCAGTTTTATCTTATATAAATATACAAAACATAAAACCACAGGAAACTAGAGAAAAGGTAGATTCGATACAAAGTAAGACAATAGCATCGTCTTTTTAGTGAATTCGTTGTCTGTTTTAAATAGGATCTCTGCCATCTATTTCTGGAAAATCCAGGCATACAGGAAATCAAGACATGACCACAAGCCAAGACTCCTCAATAGAAACAGACCCACAGAAAAGAGCAACTCAGAATCACCAAGAGTATGTTAGAGACTGAAGGACCAAACAGAAGTTTTGTGTTGGGTTAGTGAAAATAACCCAAATGAGAATTCCATGACAATAATGAGTGTGTTTATTAGCAGATCACAGAACAGGAAACAGGAGGTCAAAACTTGAATATATGTCAGAAAAAGGATAGCTTGATTAACAGAGACAGAAAAATAGTGGTAAATAACAGGAAAGAAAAGGGAGAACACATAAAATGCATGCTGTGCACATATGAGAGCCTGGGTTCGAACCTGGGAACTCTTGTAAAGCATGTGTAACCCCAGAGCTCCAATGGCAGGACAGGAGGGAGACAGGAAAATCCTGGAAAGCTTGTGAGCAGCTGACCTGGTATGCACAGGGATAAAGAAGAGACTGTGTCTCAAACGAGGCTGAAGGTGAAGACGAAGGTTGACGTCTGACCTTCATATACACATCACGGCCTCTAGGAAGGCACACAATATGATGCCACCATCTACCCAGTCCCAGAAGAAGAAGAGAAAGAGTGAGGTGAAAGCAATAACAGAGGCACTAAGGATTCTTCTAAGTCTGAACAATGGTAGCCGGGAAACAGACACATGAACAGACACACAGCAAGCCATACAAAACCACACTCACTTATAAAAGTGTGCATTGCCACGCTACTGAAGAATTAAATGTGCTTAGATATTTCTGGTGAAAAGTTCAACTGAATAACCCAGCAGAATGGCATTGACCTGTCCCATCCAGCAGATCTAGTGCAACGAAACTACCATAAAGACACACTGGTAACACTGTGAAAAGACGAACACACACAGCTATTAGATAAAGTCCCACCTAGAAAAGTCAAAGACAGAAAACACTAGAAGACTGAATGGAACACAACAAGCATCTCCAACAGCCAACAGTACAGAGGAAGGGAAGGAGCAGTGAGAAAGAACAGAGCGTGGTTGAAGACCTGTGTCCAGAGGGCTCATTCACATGAAAGAAGGAAGCAGAAAACCATAGCCCACAGGTGGATCTTGATGGCTCACTGGCCAGCGAACCAAGCCCAAGCAGTGGGCTTCCTGTTCACCTAGAGGCCTTGTCTTGAACGTAGTGGGGTGGGACGTAATAAAGCAAGACAGCAGACGCAATGCCCTGACCGCTGAATGTGTACACATGGGTGCATGCACCCACACACAAGCATCACTAAGATTGAGTAATCTAACCGGAATAATGGAGTTGGGAATATGTGCATTTGCCTATATTAAAATTAAGCAATGATGTATACATAAACAACAAACTAATAACAATGGCTTCCTGTTGGGAAAAAGGAGGCAGAGATGAAAGTAGTATGCAAACACCTGTTTGACTCTGAACCTCATAATTAGAACAAAAATGATGAACACAGAATCATTGAAAGTCAAAAGCAATATGAAATCATTCTAAATGCCCAAGCGATGACTTTCACTCACAGGAGGAGCCATCTTATATGCCTGAAATGCACGGGCCTAACTGGATATGATGGTAGGATACTAACTGGGTATGATGGTAGGATACTAACTGG
>CAJQZJ010004755.1:4037956-4056463 GCA_907164525.1 Lophiomys imhausi
GTGAATAAGAAGAGCAGAGTGGGAGAGATAAAAGGGATGGGGACAAGTGGCTCACACACGGAACAGACAACCGCTGTGAAAGTTGCAATGCATTCTTCAAAACAATTCCCAAAATCACACTGACCAGAAACTGGGGCAGGTCCAGGGCTCTCATGAGGATAAGTGAGCATGGCCTTCTCTGAAACTTCTTCCCTGTTCCAATGTGCTCCCGAGGCGCCTTATATAAGGGGGATGCCTAGCTCAGTGCCTTGTAAGGGAGGGTGCCCAGATCAACATGCCTAGGAGACCTCTGATGCTTTTGGCTGATTTCTGACAACCTCAGGCTCTCAGGATACCTTCCTCGGTGATGCTTGTGAAGCAGTGGGTCATGGGATGAAAACGAGCCCAGAAAATGACAAATGGGAACGTTCTGTCAGGATATCCCATATCTGTTCAGTACCCATGGCCATGGGCAGCACAGCATCCTGGTCAACAGGGAGACCTTCTTCCTAGGTACTCTTGAATGATAAGTCCTTATATAGTCCTCTAGGAAGGTCAGGAAATATCCATTTACAAATTCTCCCAGCAAAAAGTATCTTCATGTCGGGCTTTCTGATGTCACTGTGTGGGGATGCATACTAAACTCAGGATCATTTTCTCAACAAGCCACAAAACTGCTTAAGACCATGACAATTTGCTATGCCATGGCTCAATGAGCTAATCCTTCTTTCTTGCTAACTTCTTACCAATTACAACTTCAGCAGTGCATTTTAGGGCTGCCAAGATTTGTGAATTTACTTCTTGGAGGACATTAAATAAATCCACTTTTCAATTTAAAAATGAAATTACATCAGGGGCAAAGCCCCAGAGTCTCTATTTCTAGCCACACTGAAGATATAGAGGACCAGGCCCTCTTTCCCCAAATCAAATAAAGAGCCAAGGCAGTTACTGAGAACAAATACTTGCTAAATGGAAATATATTAAATGTGGCCTTACTGTAAATTCCAAAGGAGTAGCTGGCTAAACTAAACAGTGTTGGCCATTGCTAACTCAAGGAAGGAAAGATGGACCCAGGGTGAGACTCGTCTGTCACCTTTGTACTTTTTATAAATGGAAGAGCTGAAAATGTTGTTTTTAATGAATCTCTCTCTCTCTCTCTCTCTCTCTCTCTCTCTCTCTCTCTCTCTCTCTCTCTCTCTCTCTCTGTGTGTGTGTGTGTGTGTGTGTGTGTGTGTGTGTGTGTATACCTGTAATATTAAGACCAGAGAAGAACTTCAGCTGTCATCCTAAAATATGCAGTCTATCTCCTGCAAGTCAGGGTTCTCAATGGCCTAACCCACCAAGTCAGCTCAGCTGGCTGGCAGCAAGCCTCAAGGTTCCACCTGAATCCAGTGCTGGGATTACAAGCTTGCTCCGCCACACTGAGCAATTTTACATGGGTTCTGGGGACTGAACTCACTTTATCAACTGAGCTATCTCTCCAGCCTGTGAAATACTCTTGATTATCCCCCCTTTAGAGTAAAATAATGAAAAGGAGATGGGAGAAGGTGAGCCATCTCTACAGTTCTAAAGCAGCACCAGGCAGATGGCAGACATTCTGGAAGGACAGCATTGTGCTTCTCCACTGCACACCACACCCTAGCTGCACACAACTCTCTGAGCAGTCCCTGGCAGAAGATCTACCTGAATTCGCTGGTGTCAAACTTGTCTACAGGAGGCTCAGTGCCGCACAAACAACTAGCTGATCTCCCGCTTCATCTCCAGCAGCTCAGAGGTGGGTGAATTCCAGTAATTCCACATTCAGTGTTTCCAAAAGCCCAGAGTTGTCTCAACTCAAGGTGATAAGGACAGGTGAGCTGGACGCATGAAACATGAAGTGTTTTTTGTCTAACTTGAAAAGAAAAGCCTTACAGGAAAATAAAAGATACTCGCCACCAGCACAATTTACTCAAGGAACAAAAGAACAAAGGCTTCTCTCATTTAAAAAAGTATATGAAATACATTTCCAAAACCACAGAAATTTTCTTGAAAAAAAATGAATGTGCAGTATTTGATTCAATGCTAAGGCCACTTTCTTACAACTCTGCCATAAGGAGATATTGGGGGAATGCTGTGGGCGAACGAGAAATGAGGGAATGAAGCAAATATTGCCTTTGTGTGTGATAATCCTTTATAAATTGCCGGGCACGTCCGTTCTTCCTGAGTGGTGGGCAGGAGGAGGGCTGCAGCATCTTCTCAGCACTGCAGTCTGGCAGGGGCTGGTCTGGGGAGCCCGGGCTGGGAGCCTGTCTTCTGTGTTCCATCCAAAGTGCATCAGGCAAGGTGAACACAGGTACAGGCAGCAGCGGGCGCCAGCAGATTTCTGTGAATCTCAGCTGAATATGCATGCCCAGACATTTGCTCAGCAGCAGAGGGGAGGGTGTGGTGGTGCCGGACAGGAGATACAACACTTGCCTATATGATTACAAGGCGCCATGACCTCGGGTCCTGACCTTTCCTCTACATGGTACAAAAGTCTGGCAAAGAAAGCATAGTGGAGGAGGTGGGCATGAAGATTAAGTGAGGATTTTAGAAAAAGAGAGCATGTGCTCTGTGGTCAGGCAAACACAGCTCCAGTCTTACTGATTAGCCTGAGAGCACAGAGGGCTGTGCTCAGAAGAGATTACCAGGTCAGCTCAATCACCCCTGAAATAAGGACCACACGACCCAGACTCCGTGGCTACCAGGAGGGTTTTAAATGAATAGCGTAAACCGTGAAGTCCAGACCGAAAGTTCAATACATGCTAAATGCTTTGTTATGAATTTCATTATCTTTGATGAAAATCTATGTAAAAGTCACACAGAAGTCTAACCATGTTCTCAAATACCACAAATATATCTTATTATGGAAAAGCATGTGTTTAGATTCATACCTGTATACAGAAAACAGGATATTGGAAAATTACCCACTGTAAAGCAGTAAGGAGAGCATGTGTCAATTCACCAGGTATTTCCTGGGAACCTGGCATGTTCAGGGCACCTCTATCAGCTACAGACATGTGCAGTGGCTCCAAGAGACTATGTGCACTCGGATAGGCTTCAGGCTGCCCAATGCCTGAACACTGTCACTGATTCTGTTTGGATGCAGGAAATAGTCCACATGGTAAACAATGCTCAGAGCATCCTGGAGTTTGTCAAAATCAGTGATTACACTTGGACCAGAAAGAACATATCCCGTGAAGGAAAACAAAATACCTTGCTTATGCTCCGTCTCCCCACCCCAATCCCCTCCCCTGCCAGGCAGGAAAAGTACTTCACCTTGTCACGGGTCACTCAGGATCAATGCCCTGGGATTAGGAAAGCCTAGAAGCCTGTGTGGATATACTGGCCCCCTCTATGACTTTCTGAATTTAGTTACACAGTGCTCTGTCACCCCTGCTTAATTCCCTCAGATCAGGCAGGCGATGTCAGGTGGAAACAGAGAGCTGAACTTCTGGTCCACTGAACTCAACTTCTGCTTCCTTGACAATATTTTCCTAAATCTTAAAAAAAAAAAATTGAAGATTTATTTCTGTTGTTATGTGCATACATATATGTCTGTCTGGCGGGGGGTGTGCACCTGAGCGCAGATACTCTCAGAGGCTGGGTGCATCAGATCCATCCCCTTGTGCTGAATGACAGAGGGTAGTGAGCCACCCCAAGAGAGTGGCGGGTACACAGCATTCTGCAGGAGCACTGTATGGTCTCAATGGCTTAGCCATTTCTCTAACTCCATTCTCATGGATCTTAGAGGAAAAAAATTCAGACATTGCTCTTATTTTCCTGAGGCCTTAGAAGCTCAGCTATCACATTTCAAGGGCCCATGAGTAAAACCAGAAGCTCGAGAACTGTAGAGGTTTAGTCATTTAAACACAGTGGTCTAGTTGACAAAGCAAACCCATGTCACTGAAGTCTCTTCCTTCTAAAAGAGAAGTGAACAAACTTAGGAATGCCTACATGCAAAATTGTTCACACTCAGCGCTGACCGACGAGGTGCTGTCCTAGTTTCATTTCTGTTGCTATAACAAAACATCCTGGTAAAAAGCAACTCAGGGGAAGGAAGAGTTTACTTGGTTTACAGTGCCAGGTTACCATCTATCTCTGGGGGTAAATCAAGGCAGGAACTCCAAACAGCTAGTCATATAATACACACACTCAAGAATAAAGAGCGAAATGAATACATACATGCTCACTTGTCTATTCTGCGCTCAATTTCCCTACTCGTACGCGGTGCAGAACCACCTGCCTAGGGAATGTGTCGCCCACAATGGGTTGGCTTCCACACCAATTAACTTAATCAAGATAACCTCACACAGATCAGAGAGACTCTTCCCAGGTAATTCTAGGTTGTGTCAAATTGGCAATTAAAGTTGAGAATCATAAACACTAATTTTATTTTAATGGACCCTTCCTTTTAACCTATAGGATCATGAGACCACAGAGTTCAGATACCTAGCCTTAGGTGACAGGAACATGGAATTACAGGTGGAACAAAGCACACAGGCACTACATATGCACAGTTCCCTATTTGACACATGCAATTAAAGTCTGTCAGCATGAATTTGCTATTTACAGAAGTAGTATGTAGGAAACAACTAGGGAACTGGTAAATATCTGCAGAGGGTTCAAAGTCCTTTGCCAGTTGCCCCCATTTCTTACTTGACCCTCAGGACGGCAGTGTGAGCTAAGGGCCAGCACATGTGCAATAAGGAAGATGAACAAACCAACAAGGAAGAGCATCCTGACCTACCGGGGGCCTTTGGGAAATGGGTGAGCATTTCTATATGGGGGGGGGAGTTATAATAAAGCCTGTCTGATTTGTATGTGTCATTATTATCTACTATTTGCAAATGCTGAGGATTAAACAGAGTCCCATGCATGCTAGAGAAGCACTCTACCACTCAGCTAAGTTCCCATCCCTGTATGTATCATAGTTTTTAAAGCTCAACCATCTTAGAAACTTTCTGCTTAACACCTGGGAATATATATGATTGTACTAGATGAGATGACTCCACAGTATTGTCACTGCAGGACGTGCATCCAAGGCTGATGCTCCAAAGCTATCCCGAGACTATGATCCTTTACTGGAAGGGAAACGAAGTGTGTGGCGTGTGAGCTGGGTACCCACACAGAGGCAGCTGAGACCTGAGTCTCTTACTCACAGCTGCTAGAGCTGGCACTAATGGTGTATGAACATGATCGTGGAATGCATCTAGTCACCTGGATTCCCCAGCACTGTGTGTGCTGGCCAGCTGCTCACTAGCTCTAGGGATATACATCTTATGTCTCTAAGGAACTAGGAAGGTAAAGTCAGCCATAGGGAGCAGTCCTGTAAAACTCATCATTATGTGATTTCTACATTCCTTTGCAGCACTCTGCAGTAGCAAAACAGCAAATGCAATGGCCTCCACCAAAGAGGGATTGGACTAATCCAAGTTTCATTTTGCTGCCTCCAAGCCTTTCAGCCCGGATGAAGAAGGTCTGAGAAGACATGCATATCATCTACCTCTGAACAAAATGGAAAGGGGACTAAGAGTTGTGGGGCTTTGGTGACCTGCCTGAAGTACACCAAGGCCGGGTCCTGGGATGTCCATGAGCCACCAGGCATCTTGAATCACTACTTAGCCATTTGTGAGGACAAGAGGAAGGGAAGTCAAGAAAAGAACGAGGATGCAGGGCCTCTCAGGAATTTAAAAGTGGGGCCGTGGAGGAGCATTGGGGCCACTGGTCTGGGAAGACATCTGAATGTTACGGAACTGGCTTTGAGGGCAGAAAACTAGCAACCAGATGCTTGAAGCAGCCCTGTTTCTCAAAAGGAACACACTAAGTGAAGCCAGAGGGGCTTCACACAAGTCAGCTCTTTGGGGAACTCTGGTCCCTACATCCCATTCTAGCCCCAAGTCCAGACTGCCATGCGTACCTGCAGAGGAGGAGCTGGAGAGGGCTATTTTGAGAGACCAGTGGGGTTTGGTGGCTAATAGGGTTTGCTGAAGCTTACAAGACAAAATCCATCTAGAAATGTTCATGGGAGAGTGATTTAGTAGCCGTTATTTAAGGTGATATACCTTTTTCAGACTCCTGTCCTCATGAGTCTCTCCCAGACTTTATGTAACACAGCACGAGTCTCAGGACCACACACAGGGCCATCCACAATGATACATGATAAATGCCCTAGGCAGATTTAACATGGGTACCACGTGCATATAGATAGATCAAATCCCCCACTACCTTCTTGATCTCTTACAGCTAATGACCAAACTTTAGTCTTGAGAGATAGAAGCCATATAAGGTTTTCCTACACCTATATACATGTTGACTGTCTCCTAAGTGTCTCAGTAAGTCAACTGTCCTCCCATCAAGGCCATCCCCCTGCTGCTGTTGCCATCCGGACTTTCAGTTCCACCTCCACATCGCCTTTTTCTTCCTCCAGAATACTCTCAATTACTGCCCCCCTCCATCAGAATACTCTCAGTCCCCACCCCCCACACCCACAACAAATAAACAAATATAGAAAAGCCATCTTGGTATCACAGGTTCCCAAACACACCCTTTCTATGAATTAAGTACCATGAAACCCAGCTAGGGCTGCCCAAGGTCAGTACACACTCTTGGTAACTAACTGTACAGGGGCAACCATGCTTGATGTCAGCAGTGACCTATACGATGGCCACTTCCTTAGGCCACTTCTCTTAATTTGCACACCTTCTCTTAGGAGCTCAACACTGTCTACTCTCTTCTGGACTTCCTCCTGTTCTTGGCTCCCACTCCCAGTTCCCTGTGTTGTGTTCATTTTTTTTCATTTGTTCAGCCACAGGGACTTCCATCTACCTCTGTAACCCCTCCTCTCTAGCTACATTCTTTCCCCAGGGCAGCTTGATGGAAACATTGCTAATGCCACCCTAAATTGTAACTTCCAACTTCTATATTCTCCTAAAATGAATGCTGAATGTCTACGTGCTAGCTGAGCTCTTCTACCAGTTATCTCCGTTCAGTTTGCACACCATGTATTTCTTACAGAGGGGCAACAGGTGAACATCAGTTCTTAGGGAGAAGAGAAAAGATTTCAGATACAGTCCTGCTGGTGGCCTTGCACAGCACACTCTATACATCATCTCATTTCTCAGAATTTAATTTTCTTCATAATTATGTGTAAACTTAGTGTAATTCCTCTGTGTAGAAGAGTGTTAGTTGGGGGGGTGATGGTGGAGAAACACTAAGTATGATGGGAAACAGTGCTTGTGAGTATTCCTACCCCGTTAATCTGCTTCCCCAACACATTGAAGGACCTGCTAATCACACTTGGGTGCCTTTTTACTCTTTGTAGCCAGGTCTCAGCAGGTCCATTTGGTCCTACCTGGAAAGTACTCCAACAGTCCTATCTATTTTTTCCTCTCCAGAATGAGCACTACACTCCAAGACAAAACCATCTGTGGTCTGTGGTTTTAGATTATTCTAGATGCTCTTGGTCAGCTCTCCGGCCTGGCCTATATCCCTGTCCATGTTCCTTGCTCTGATGCCCAAATAGTCTCTAGGATGTCACTTTTATGTTCAAAAGTCTGGATTTCAAAACAAATCTGAAAACTACCTCCACTCAGAGGATCCTTCCTCTGGCCCAGGTAGGTAGCTACCTCCATCTCCTGCCCCGACAATCACTGGCTCCTGTTGACATCTAAGTAGATATCGTTTGGTTAGGCTGGAAAACCAACCCATATCCATCCTGTATCCAGAATACTACTGAGAAATAGAGAGATCCCTTTCACTATGGTTTCTGGCAGGTTTCGACACATTTCACAATACCAGGAAGGAGTACCAGACCCTATGACTTATGAGCAAGCCACATTTACCTGTAAGATCATCTCATAAAAGATCTACACTGTTTGCTTTCTGAATCCACATTATGCCATAAGTTTAATATCAACGATAAAACATCTAACTACTTTTCCATTTGCTCCTTATGCTTCACCTCCAAATTACCTGCAGGTGGGTAGCTGATTAGTATTTCCTTCCCTTCCTCCCATTGGTCACTAGCTTTAGTTATTCAGTAAAATTCAGTTTGAAGAAGTGAAGCAAATCACAGATCCCTTAGTACCAGGGACACCGGGGAAAGTGGCAAGGAGCCAGCTGTGGGGTGGCAAGGGCTATGTTTGGGGTTTTTAGAGGAAAAGTCAAAACTGTCACTCAGCCTGATCCTCTTCTTTAGGGCCAAGGGAGATACCTATCAAAGGTGTGAAGGCCAAGGGACTTTATGTAAGTCAAACCAAAAGTGGAAGGCACTTACAGTTCAGCCGCCATCAAAGAAGCCCAGGCCTACAAAACACTCTGTCTTCTTTCCAAATCCCACAGCCCTCTCCAATGCATCAAAAGTGCAGAGTTCAAGGTGGTAACTTCAGGAAATTTTTTTTTGTGTGTGTGAATACAAAGAAGCATTGGCACAGGAAGGTTAGGAGCTTCATAATGGAAAAGTAAAGGGCTCTCCAACCAACCTTTACCTGTGAGCAGCTCCTGTAGGCATCTATGTAATCACATCTATGTAGACATCGAAGTCATGCCAACAGCAGCAACAAGTTAGACAAACCAGGAGCACAGGTCCCTTCTTCCTGTGAAAAATACTGAGGCAAGTGGGCCAGAGAGGCCTGCTTCCCCTCATGGGGATGGTGAGTATTTATTTATTCATACAAATATGAACATCTAGCCCTATCTAGCTGTTCCCAAGAGCTTGTGCATCCACAGCGTGGAGCTGGTTGTCCTGGGTCTACAGTATGGGCACAGCTTGCAGCTGCACTGCTCATAAACAGCAAGCGAAGAAGAGCCTGCAGTGTGGGCTTTTGTTTTGGACCATTAGTATCCACTGAACTGAAAAGATCAAGCTGTCAGAGTTCATTTTCTTCCTAAATCAACCAAACTGTAGAATAACACAAAATATTTCACTTTACAACATAATTTGTATCTTCAATTTACTCGCAGTTCTGGGAATATGACAGGTACAATATTAAGTAAAACCCCTTTTCTGATGCCTTATTGGAAAGGTTAACCGTGAAGCAACCAGCTCCAGCAGCCAGCAGCTCTCTGCAGCTGCCAGGCCTGACTGCAGCAACGCAGCTGCTGATCTGAGCCGGGTTATGGACTCAGATCTGCAAGCAGGTGTCACAGGTAAACTAGGGACAGCTCTCAGGCAAGGAAATTCACTAATTACTAGATTGTCAGGGGCATAAGAGGGAGTCTTTGGTCATTGCATATTGGCATCAAAATAATTTCTTTGCAGCCTCAAACATAAAAAGAGTATCTGCACCTCGTTCCTGGAGAGGATGGGCCACAAAAGGTTCCATGTTCTTATCACTTGACTTCCTGATATCTCCCATGGACTGGGGATGTAGTTGAGTTGGTAGAGTGCTTGCTTCACATAAAGCCCCAGGTTCAAGCCTAGCACAGCACAAAGCAGGTATGGAGATGCATGCCTATAAAGCCAGCACTTGGGAGGGAGAGGCAGGGGGTTCACAAGTTCAAGGTCCTCCTCAGCCACATCGGGAGGATTTCTATTGTCATTCACTATTTTACATTGGCAGTCATTTGACCACCATTGAGTACCTACTGTGTGGTAGGCAAGTCACCCTGAAGCCTCTGAGGTGGTTGGAGAGATTTTAAATATCTAGGCAAGACACTGCCATGGTAGTAACCAAAGTTTCATATAAAACACAATGTATACCATCTGAAAGGGGCTCACATGAGAAACACGGATGGAGGATGCTGGGATCCTGTTCACACTATGATTCTCTGAAGGTACTGCAGTGAGCATAGTTACAATTAAGTTTAAATTTTTAAAATCTGAGAACACAGGGTCAGGTTGGATTGAAGATGCAGACAATATATTATTCAACTTTATTTTCAATCTTGTGACTGGCAGACACATTACTATGGACTGCCACATTAAGTGTTTAAGACAAGCTCACTGTAAAAAGAGCAGCTCTTGGAGATGCTGCACTGGAGAAACGAGAAGCCTCACTATCTGGACAGTCACCAGAGGTGACTCCAGTCAGTGTCTTTCTGCAAGTCTTCAAGGTTAAGTGTAAATGTCAACCAACAGAGACGTTACGATGATATGGAACGCTGTAGTTACTGAGCTGAGGAAAGTGTCTGCCGCACACATACACTTCCACAAGGCTTTTGCCTAGTGTGCATGTGTGTGTGTGTGTGGTGTGCATGTGTGTGCATGTGTGTGTGTGTGTGTGTGTGTGTGTGTGTGTGTGTGAGAGAGAGAGAGAGAGAGAGAGAGAGAGAATGAAAAGCTGTTAGCATAGAAAAGTACACAAGTTTCCAGAGAAAATAGTAATAATAATAAGAGGAAGAAGAATGAAGATACTAACAGTTTCATAAGTACACAGAACTGTGCTCATGTTAGTCAGATCTCAAGGAAAGGTGAGTTCAACACCGTCATGCTGTAGATCCCCAGATTGGCTAAAATGGGGGAAAAAAACCTCAACCAATGAATGGTATTAACTGTTACTGAGCATGTCACAACAGAGACACAGTGCTGTATGCGCACATAGAGGAACATATATGTGTGCCCAAACCCTTCTCGGGAGTCTTGCTGGGAAGGAAGGTAGCAGCAGTATTGGTGGAAGGTGAAGATGTACAGAACTCAAGACTGCAATCAACATGCATCTGTTAGACAGGAGGGAGGAAAAGAAGGAAATGAAGGCACAAGGAAGGGAAAGGAAAGAAAGAAGGAAGGAGGAAAGGAGGGAGGGAAGGAGAGAGAGAAGAAAGAAGTCGATATAGTGACAATAGCATCACCAAAATTAAGTATAGCCTATACCACAATCTCAGTAGCACAGCAGAGACTCCTGATTCCAGTCCTAAGTATGGACTCACCTATGACCAAGCCTCTGCCTTTTACTTTCAATGGCTCCTCCTAAGGAGCTGTGAAGGCAGTAGGGGTTACTTCCCACTGTCCTCAGCCTGGGGACAAGATTGGGTTCCAGTCTGCTCTGCTGCTTACACTCTGGCAACTGATGTAACCTGCCACATCTGAATCATGAATGGGGTCATCCTTGGAGTCTGCAGCTCTGACATGCTACAATGCTGAGGCAGGTCCACAATTTCATAGACCATGCTTGGGAACAAAGGGCAACTGAATAAGCCATGGAGCTTCTCAAGTTCCAGCCGTCCACAAAGAACTACCTCAATGAAGGGAGCCAACAACACTGGCTGACATGATTACAAATCAAGTAAATCTGCAAACTGAATATATTCAAATGTCATAAGAAGTAAGTGGGTTTATGCAAACAAAGAGTTTCATACTTAATAACACACCTTCAGTGCAAGTAGGAAGTATTTTCAGTCTCCATGGAGACATTCATGTTTTTAATGATCAATACCTGTGATCAATCTTGGATATGGAGGAACAAAGACATGATATTATCCCCACATCCATAGAAATGGTCACAGCCATAGCTCCCATGGTCACTGTAGGTTTGGCTTCAGTGACATGCTCTGCTCCCTTCAACCCATTCATTCCCATGACACTCCTTCCATTTTTGTTCCAATCCTTTTTTTTTTAATAATTTATTTTTTATTTCTTCAAGTTACATCTCAATCACAATCCCCTCCCTACTCCCCCCTCCAGTCCCACCCTTCCACCCTCCTCCCCCTCAATCCCCCCATCCTCTTCCCTTCTTCTTTTTTTTTTTTTTTTTTTAGTTTAAGGTATTTCTTTTTTCCCCCAACAGCTCTCCCTTTCAGTCTAAAAAATGGTTCTTTTTCTTATAACTATAAATACAATACAAAACAACAAAAATAAATAGGCCACAATTATAAGAGTTATATGGCTTAGCATACATTCCCAATGTCCAGTCCATATGTATTTGGCACCTGACTTTAACATTCTACTATCTAACCATATCCATGAGTTTAAAGTTCTATATCTAACTCAGCTTTCATACTAACTTGCCTCATAATTTTAAAAATATCTTCTTAGATCCAGAACACTCTCTTGATTCCTAAACAACTCAAAATTTAACTATGAGACTCTAGCTATCTATTCTTCAACCACCTCAGAGACCTGAGAGGGATAAATATATCTGATTATATAGGAAGTGCAGGGCCTGCAGCTTCCAAAACTAAAAAATGACATACCAGTGTAATGTATGGAGAGAAAATGGGAACTGTCCAGGCAGCCACTGGTATGTTCCAATCCTTTTGCTCCAATCCTTAATGAAGAAGCTTCAGCCAAGGGTAGAATTTCCAAACTCATCAAAGCCGACCAATGGAGGAGTGTGGACTTGACATGGTGCTGTCATTTCCTTTTTGCTGCTGGGGTAGACCATTCAGACCAGAAGCAACTTAGTGGGCTTTATTTTAGCTCACACTGCAGGAGAGCAGTCCATCATTGAGGGAAGTCAAGGCAGGAACCAGAGGCAGGAACTGAAGCAGAGATCAAGGGGAACACTGCTTGCCAGAGGTGGCTCATGGCCAGCCACCTTTCTCAGACAGTACAGCCCCACTTACATAGAGATGGCTCCACCAGAGTGGCTACCTCCTATGTCACTCATCAGCCAAGCTATTCTTCTACTGCTATAATTGAGCGCCATGACCAAGACGACTTATAAAACTGTTGTTTATTCTATTGGGTGTTGCTGCTGAGATGGTCAGGAGCATCCCTGAGCTCCTCCCAGTCAGTAGTTGCCAGCCGCCCTCTCTCCCCTAAATACAGCAGCCGAAGTGTGTCTGGACACAGTCCCTTGTCTTGAGTGGGGGAAAAAAAAATCTCCACTTGTTCAGCTACTGAAAGGACACCTAAGGTATTTATTGTCAGGTAACCCAGCAACTATGTGGCTTTGGTTCCCTCCGAATTTTTCTGTTGGTTTGTTTGCTTGCTTGCTTTGGACAAGGGCTCACTATATAGCCCCTACTGTCTCTCATCACTCCCTACCCCAGACTGACCTCAAACTCTGATCTTTGTGCCTCTGCCACAATGAATGCTAGATTACTGAACTCCCTCACCCAGGTCTTTCTTAGTCCTGAGCCAGCTTCAGAGGCCCTTCTACTGCATAAATTTTTCTAGGTCCCAGGAGTATAATGAGTGAGAATTTAGGACAGGTCTAACCTGGGAGGCTGGGGCAGTACGGGGAGGGGGTCTTTAGGTGGCTATGAAGAAATGTTTTTCCCCCATTTTGTTTGGGCATCCTAGAGATGCTCCATGCACAGGTGGAGAGGACACTTGGTTTCTGTCCTCATGAAGCACTACTGCTAAATGCCAACAGGACAGAGACAGACAGCAGCCGGGAGCTCACGACATGGCGCAGAGGTGTGCACAGGCTCAGAATTCTCCAGCAGACTTTGCCTTTTCAAATTCCCCCTGAAGTGAGTGTCCCTGAGTAAGAGTCCTGAGAGCCCTTCATCACTGCCAGCCCTTGCAGAGTGGTTTGATTTTTCACCTTGGAATTAAATAAAGAGGCAATTTGAATCAACCTTACTGGTGGAAAATATCTATGCTACGCGCAATAAATCAGTTATAAACAACCAGGTAAAATCAGAAAATGGTTTGTTTCAGTTACGCAGAGAGCAAAATAATTAAAAGTAGTCAGAAGAACATAATAAAGAGGAAGGGAATTTCAAGAGGTAGAAGGGTAGAAGGGGGTGGCCTGGTGTTCCCAGGACTAGGGGAAGTTGGCTTTCCTGTAGTGTCCACACCACACACAGGTCCAGAAGCTGTTGAGGGAGAATAGCTCATGTTCTTGCGCTCTACCCTCCCCAGTTTCTGAGGCTCAAAGGAAATTGACTGTAAAGTCTGCTAGTCTGGCAGGTGCTTTCTGAATGTGCCACTCTGAGCCCCATTCCTGGGCCCAAAGCTGTCTGGAAATCCTAGCACTCCAAGACGGTCAATCTCAAAGGAAGGTCCTATGAGTTTATCAGGGAAATGAGCTAGAAAGCTGGGGACCCCTAGAGGAGAGCTTGTGGTTTCAGCTGGAGCACATCTCAGACACAAAGGGGCAAAGGTTCAAGAACACAGAGTATGAGCCAAGGTCATAGGAAGCACCCTGGTCTCCACATGTATCTGTACACACACAGATAAACACGCAGAGAGACAAAAACTTTCACTACAATTGTTAAGCTCATTCTTCCAATAGCTCCAGTTACAACCAACCCTTGTTAGGGTCACTGCAATGAATGGTAACAGCTCATGCCTATACACTGAAAAAATAGTCTATTTGTTTCTGTGGCAGGAATTATAAGTTCTCAACAGGTGCTTTCCCTCTGCCACTTTCTTGCTTCACTTTACCTGAGGGACCAGGTAAAGAGGCTCATGATGGACACTCAGTCTCCTCTGGTGAGTGACAAGGACCATCTCCTTTTCTGCCACCCAGTGAGAATTTTGCAACCACTGTCTCTCTCTCCAAGCCTAACTTTCCAGTGCACTGCGGTTGTTTACCCCTAGAAAGTTCCAAGCCCCCTTCATGATTTTATATCCATAGATTTTCAAAAGTCTTCTATGCACGTGCGCAGGATATAAACCACAGATTATAGTCTCCTTTACACCCAAACTCAACCTAAAGGAGACCAGACAGCCTCAAACACAAAATTTACATGGACATGAAAGGATACCTGAAAACTATTGACAAGCACAGTTGTCCACAGTGATGGCTCTGAACAAGAGAGAGTGTTGATTTCACTTAGCTTCCTCTTGAGAGAACAGGCCACCTCCTAGAAAGGTTCATGGGGGAATTTCGGCAGGAATGGTTAAGGTTTTAAAAATTCCATCACAAGTGCCAATCATTGACAAATGAGGGAACAGTTCTGTTACCTTCTCTGCAGTCCATATGATCAGGAAGATGAACTCTAAGAACCTGTAAAACGACCTCCAGTATTGCCCTTTCTCTCACCTGCTGCATGAGGCAGAAATGTGTCTCTCAGGCCAAATGAAAGCAGTCCATAACACATTTGTCTGAGCTGAAGGAGAACTGTGTCCATCTGACAGACTTTTACATCCTACCAGGCACCACCCATAGCAAAAATCCTAATGTATATAATGAGCACACAAACATAGTGCCACTGGGGTGAGTGAGCCCAAGCCCAGGACCAGCGGAAACAGGGAAAGTGGTCACATTCCCATCAGCAGCTAACACATCCATGACATATGCAGCTGAAGGCTGTGCCACATACACTTGAAGTACCAATAAAGAAAAGACAGCCATGTGAGAGCCAGGGCAGCTGTAATGCTCAGCAGCTGAATGGGAAGATGTGGGCTTCCAGTTAAGGAGATAGCACCCACGCTGCTCTGGGTAGACTGTGAAGCACCCTGGAAGCCAGCACACAGACATACTCTAACTGCTCTGATCTGTGCTTATCTTAGACATCGTCTTGCCCCCTGGCACTATCGTACACAAGCTCAGAGCCATAATGTCAGGCCATTGGTAGTCTGTCACTGTCGTAACATGGCAACCAAGCAGTGGCCGTCCTTGGGATCTTCATTCAGTTCCAAGATCCTTGATTTGCAAGCTGTTGCACTACATAGAATGGGTGCTGTCGTTAATTCCATTTTACAAGCCCTGAACACCAAGGAGCTCTTTGTTCACAGACAAAGCCAAATGAGCACACCAATATTTAGGAGACCAGAGAGGCTGATTTGGTCGATTTCTAAGCCGTAGGTGGTAAAACTGCATGTCCAGCTATGCCATTAAAACTTAAATACAGACTCTGGGAGCTCTTGGCAATCACAGCTTATCATACAGAGGAAAGGAGGGCTACAGTGCCTGGCACAGGGAGTGACAAGAGCAAAGCTGGCAATGTGGGACATAAACGACAGACAGCAAGGCAGACAGACAGACACACATACACTTCCATACAACAAAGGCAGACAGGAAATATGTAGAAACCATATATGATGGTTAATCTGGACTCTCAACTGGATGGGATTGAGAATCACCATGGAGACAATCTCTGGGCAAATCTCTTAGGCACTTTCTAGATCGGAACAGTTAAGGTGGGAAGGTCCACCCTGGATGTGAATGAATGGGCTGGGGTTCCAGACTCAAGCCCGAGGAGAAAGGAGCTAAGTACCAGTATTCTTCCTGCTCTGCTTCTTGGCTATGCACACAGTGTGACCAATGGCCTCACGCACACTGCCTTCTGCTGCCATGTCATCCCTGCCAGGATGGGCTGGACCTTCAAACCATGAGCCAGAGCAGACCCTTCCTCCCTTAAGCTGCTTTTGTCAGGAGTTTTCTCACAGCAACAAGAAAAAGTGACCAAACCATAGTATATGCTTTCTGCATAGTTTCTGCAGGAATGCTCTTTTTAGTACTTGAAAGATTTTTGTCCTTGAAGGAGCTCAGAGCAGGCTGGTGGACGGCATCTTCTTTAGCCACACAGAGTTCAATGGTGAAGAAAGAAGAGCAGCAAGCCTCAACTAGGCAGCAACTAGGCAGAAGTCAGTGAGGCAGGTAGCAAGCCTGATAGAAGACTGTGCTCTTAGGAGGAAAACAGTACCATCAGCATCCTTTTGGGCAGATGAAGGCACAGTCCAGGCAAGGGGGTGAGGGTACAGCATGGCTTAGAACCTGGTTCTGTGTGGTTGGCAAGGAATCAAATACCAACCCCACCACTTCTCTTGTGTGCTTATAACTTGCCTCAGTTTTCCTATGCATGAATCCCAGAGGCTTCCAAGAGTATGAAGGATATGTTGGCATGTGATAGTCCCACTGTGGTCTTAGTACCTACATGTCACTCACTCTTTATCCCAGAAACAAGTGTATTATTAGTCAAGGCTCTCTAAAGGAAGAGAACTGATAGAATTAACTGATTACATATGTATATGTGTGTGTTTCTGTGTATGTATGTGTGTATGTATGTATGTATGTATGTATGTATGTATGTACGTATGTATGTATGTATATAAAAAAATATTAATTAAGTTACTTACTAGTATTTATATTACGGTTAATTGGTTCAGTGACTGTTAATCTTTAAACAGCCATTATAAATGAGCACACAGACACGACATGGATTTTAACAAGCCTAGGCCTGAGTTGCGCAATCTTGGCCACCTAAGCTAGCTCTTAATTCTATTACCCAAATATCACCCCAGATATACATACGTCCCCTTGGACTGCCATTCTCCACACTATGCCAATGTTCCTGGCCATGTGGAATGAGGTTCTTTTTCTAACCCATGGTGTGTGTCTTCTTCTTCCTCCTCCTGCTCCTGGCTGGAATGCCTTCTTCCTCTGTCTAAAGCACAGGCTTCCTGCTCTAATCTCAGGAAGTCCCACCTTTCACTGTCTTTGCCCAATCTCAGGCCTTGGCATTTTATTTAACCAATCAGATTCAATGTAAGTAACAGACAGCAAGCAGGACCAATTAATTAACATTTAGAATGCTTAACACTACCCCAACATATGTATGAATGAATGAATGTATGTATGTAATGGCTAGATCCGGTAGTTGCTCTGTCTACAAGACTGAATATCTCAGAAGTCCCAATCTGGTGATGGAGTCCCAGAGAGACCCTAGAGCACTATCAGTTTGCAGTCTATTTTGCAATTTCAAAAGAGGAGGTTCTACAAAAGCAAAGCCATGGCTCGGGTCCAGGTTAGATGAACTTGCTAGTGAGAGTGAGGGGAGGAAAGGGCAAAATGCAAAAGCTTCCTTCTTCCATGTGAGCTGTCACCAGAAGCTGTGCCCAGATTAAAGGTGGGTCTCCCACCTCAAATAATCCAACTATGAAAAAAAAAAAACCCACACAGATGTGCCCAGTTGCTTGGATTTCGGTGTGCCAAGCTGCTCGGGTTTAGGTAATTACAGATGTAGTCAATCTGTCAGCAAGATTAGCCATCACAACATGTATACAGAAAGCAGCAAGAGAATGAGCACACCACATCAAAAGTGAAAAGCTCTTCACGGTGAAGCTGGTACTAAAGGGATGGCCACCAAGTTAGCTTTCTCCAGGGCGCTGTGAGTATCTGGCCCTCTGACCTGGTGGAGACAAGAGGTCAAGATGCTTCTGTTTCAGTTTCTCTTTGAACTTTTGATCTACCTGCTTCCACCTCCCAAGTGCTGGGATTACAGGTGTGTGCTTCCACATCTGGTTTCATACAGTGGTGCTGGGGGCTGGGGAGCAAGCCTGGCACTTACTACAGGGTGGGCAAGCATGCTCTCGGCTGAGTGACATCCCCAGTCTGGAAAGAGGCTCCCTTACACATCTTACTGACTCAGCTTTTGCACAGTGTTCAATGCTGTGTTTTCAGGCATTTGCATCCCATGGGGTATGGGAATAATTTTCACGATCATCAGTGGCCATATGTGATGTGTATCAAAATGGGTGGCTCTCTCACAGGACACCTAGTCTTGGAATTTGTCCCTGTGCAAAATGTTAACTGTGGCTTCCCTGTGACTTTTAAGGGTTAGAGTCTCTTCAATCAGAAGAGCCTTCATATGAGCTCCCCACTCAGCCACACATAGGTAAGAACACACACACACACACACACACACACACACACACACACACACACACAC
>CAJQZJ010004755.1:4056473-4086056 GCA_907164525.1 Lophiomys imhausi
CACACACACACACACACACACACACACACACACACACACACACACACCTACAGAAAACACCAAGGAAGCCGGGCGGTGGTGGCGCACGCCTTTAATTCCAGCACTCGGGAGGCAGAGGCAGGTGGATCTTTGTGAGTTCGAGGCCAGCCTGGTCTACAAAAGTGAGTCCAGGACAGCCAGGGCTACACAGAGAAACCCTGTCTCGAAAAAAAAAAAAAAAAAACCAAAAAAAAAAAAAAAAGAAAACACCAAGGAAGGATATACCCACATGTGGACCTGGTAACTCAGAGTTTTTGAATTTGTAACTAGACAATCTCTGTATAAGACGTAACAGGCTGGGCATACTGGGCATTCACACACATACACAAACACACACACATGCATGCCCCTTACCATGATTGCCTTAGGACGGCAGCCTCTGTGCACAGTGAATCAGAGACAAGGGCAGATGTCATTCTCTACACTTGGTGTCACTTATCCCCAAAAGTATCAATGGCACTAGTGGCTAACCAACAGGAGCCTGGAGTGACTTCTCCCTCTCAGCTCATCTTCCTCAAAACAAAAGCCCATGACTATGATACACTGGACACTCATGGCTGCCCACCCACTACAGCTCATCACATGGCTGGGCCAGCAGGGATTCTCCAGCAAGCAGAGGAGGCTGACACTGCTTAGTCAGCCTACAGCTCTGGGGACCACAAATCGTACACTTCCTCACTTCACAAAAAGCAGCATGGTTCCAAAGAATCTGTATGTCTCTAGGCTGACAGTGCTGTGTGGATGAAGCCACGGGCCACATGACAGCTTCCTCCGAACCAGGGTAGGAAGGAGGAGGTGTTCAATGGAGTAGCAAGAAGTGGAAGTGATACAGGGATAACTTGAAAACTATAAACAACCGGTCAATCATAAAAGCATCATAAAACTAAATGTACAAATATATTCTATGCTCTTCCCAACACATTGGTGACCATGAAAAGTAGACACAACTATAGGGAACCAATCACATCTGAGCTTTGTTAGACGAATGTGATAACCACTACACTATGGAAACCTGGAACACATCTTTGTTAGAGAAGTTACCACCCAGGGTATGGCATCCACAATCTGACCACTGACTGGGACATGGCTGCCCTTCTGGGGAGAACAGAAGCCAAGTGCACCCATGGGGTCACGGCAGGAGCCCACAACCGCTTTGCTACCATCACCTGTGTTCAACAGCACTGCTGCCAGGCTATTCCTAAGTTTTGACCCACCATACAATGGTTTGTGTATATAGTTCTAAGACAGTGGGGTTTGTTTCAGATATTGATATTGATTTGTTTGTTCTGTTGGATGGAAAAGAGACTCATTAAAAACACTGTGTAGTGTTCTAGAAGAATGTGTGATTTTCAATCACAAAAACTAGATCCTGAGGGCAAAAAGGAATAGTATGCTGTTGGGTTGGATCTCAGCTTCTACAGTGAGACAGGAATGTCAAGAGATAGGCAGAGAGCAGCATGTGCCACGCGCATGGCATGCGTGGAAACAGAGGCCACAACCCCTGCTCCATAACCATCAGGGCTGACTGCAGCAGCCTCCAAGGCCAGGACTCCCCTGGCCACCCTGCCCGCCATGAGAGAGCTTGGCCACAGTAGTGTTTGACCTCTCAGTGGAACCCTGTCAGAGGTATGCTTGGAATCCAGCCACATGAGGAACTGACGCCAACATTGTCCCTGCTGTCACAGGAAGAGAAGAACCCAGGAAAGGCCAAGAGATGGACCCTGCCACCATGGATTTCCCCACAGGACAAAACGGCAAAACCAGACAGGTGTGGTACTAGAGGCATGCTCCTCGAGTGCTTGGGAACTGAGGGCAGAAGTATCAGGAGTACAAGGCTAGATTTAGCTAGATTATAAACTTGAGCACAGCCCAGACTACAGGGGACTGTGCTGAAAACAAAACAAAAAACAAAGGAAAAGTCAAAGCCATAGGGTACTGTAAACTAACACGACAAGGAAAAAACGGCAGTCCTAAAATTCCCCTAAGCCCCTTCTTCCCATTTATAACCAAAGTGACCTCTGCTCACCAACAACCTTAATCCACGCCCACCACTGAATCCTTCTTGTCTCCGATTTTATCAGTACCAGCTCAGGGGACACAGCCTGACCTAGGGGCAGAGCCCCACTCTGGTATAAGGACACCCACAAGGATCTTTATGTGCACATTGCCATATAACCATGGGTCCCATAGAAGGGACAGGGCACTTCAGCACAGACAACTGAGCACCCAGCCATACCACTGCTGCCGCCACATGTGATGGGGACAGGATGCAGGTGGAACTTACTTGTTCTGCATTGTGTTCATTATCACCCAGTCGAAAGGGTAGACATTCTTCCCAATGAGGTTCTTAAACATGATGAATGTCTCCATCAGAAAATCCTGCAATGAGACAACATGGCAGTGAGGCAGCTCACCAGGAACAGAGGGAACCCTCTCCCCATGATGACATTATAAAGGACCCCATTATTTTTAGCTGAAGGAAAACATTCTGGAAGCAAATGAAGATGTATTTCTCGGGTGCTGTATACTATCTGTCTGTTTACCTGGGCACCTCCTGCTTGAGATAGCTTTTTCAAGGATAGATGTTGAAATAGTCCCTGGGAATGTCTCTCTGGCAGTTAAGAAAAGATCCCCAAGGGTTATAAATATACATTTGTGCCTTTTCTGCTTACAGGAAAACATGGATTTTATGAACCTATCAGGCAGGCTGTAGCATTCTCTCATGTTTATCCTAAATCCATTTTTTACTATCAAAACCCCCAGAGATTGGTATATTGTGATCTCTACCCTTTTGTTTTATAATTTAAAGCTTGCCTTGACCCTCTGCACACACTCAGCATGCGGCTGGCCATGTGTGTAAGAAGACTTTGTGCCCAACAGCACCATAGTTGAGTCATTCAGGGATGCTGCTGGAAGGTCATGATCCTCTGGAGCTCTCAGATCAGCATAGGGCAGCAGGATTCAAGGGGTTCCCTGCTGCTTTACACAGCTCATACTGCCACATGGAAGCCTCTGGACTCAGCAAGCTCCTTAGCTTGTCCCAGTTCCCCCATGATGGTAGGAATTAATAGTTTCTATTTGTAAAGGCAAGTTAGTTTTGTCCTTTGCTGAACCTGAGACCTGGTAAGGTTTCCTGGGAATTCTCTGTGTGTGCTCAGGACCCAAGGTAAGGAAGAGAAAAGCAACACAACAAGGAGCTGGTTTAGAGAAAGACAGGCGGCCATGGCTGGAGTTGGCCAAATGAGTGGACCTTTCTCATTGTGTAATCTATTGACTCATAATGAGGTGTTAGCTATGAAGGCCAAGGAAAAGAATGGAATTTAAGTAGCTAAGAAAGCAACTTCAAGGTGGGAAACTCTCAAACATCACCACTTGCAAAGAAGCACAGATTGACCTTGAAGACAAGAATCAGGTAATGGGCAAGGTTCCCATTCTTTGGGGACCTGTTCTAGTTTCATTCTGCTGCTGTGAGGAAAATCTCTGAGCAAAAGAAATTTAGGAGAGGAATGGGTTTATTTTAATACAGCTTAATCATTCTACTTCCCATTTTGTTAAGAGTTTGGAACTTGGGATGGCTAGGCTGTATACTTTGTGGTCGCATCTGCTTGCATGGAATTGCTGGCTTTCCTGCCCATCCCTCTGGTAAGTCTAATAATTGAGATGCAGGGATGGGTTTACACTCTTAGGAGAGAAGGCATCTTTTCCCAATGGCTTTTCTTTCCTTTCTATGACTCACAGGCCAGCACGTAATTAGTATTGCTCAGTTGATATATGATGGAACTTGGCTAATCAAACAAAATGCAGTGTGGAGTGGGAGATGAGCTCTTGTAAGGCTTACTTGTAGGGCTGAGTGACTCGGTAGTCGGGGTGGTCCAGCATAGCTCATAAGGCTTCACAAACAGCTCTGCCAAAGCCTCGGCTTCAGGAGTACTGAAGGAAGGCTTCATCATCATTCAGTCTACATCCATCGCCTTTGCAATTTGCATTTGACTAGTCACAGGGTACCCAATATAGCAAGTGGTCAGCTCCAACAAAAGCTGCAGGTGTGTTCTGGAGGCAAGCAACAGCTTCTCTCCATCCCTAGCCACATTCATCTGATGGATGAAAAAGTCACCCTCAGCTGGAAGGGCCACTTGATAAGAACAGATACTACTCTCACAGAGGATCCATATTCAGTTCCCAGAACCTGTGTTGGACAGTTCACAACTACCTGTAACTCCAGTTCCAGGAGATTTCATGCTCTCTTATGACCTCTGTGGGCACTATTCTCATATGTTCTTTCTAACACACACACACACACACACACACACACACACACACACACACACACACTGTCACCAATGGAAGTAAGACATCAAGGTGAGAAGCAGAAAATAGAGACACGCCAGGCGGTGGTGGCGCACGCCTTTAATCCCAGCACTTGGGAGGCAGAGGCAGGCGGATCTCTGTGAGTTCAAGGCCAGCCTGGTCTACAAAGCGAGTCCAGGACAGCCAAGGATATACAGAGAAACCCTGTCTTGAAAAAACCAAAAAAAAAGAAAAAAAAAAAAGAACATAGAGACACATCAATGCTCAGTGCGGTGGTCCATGACCATAATCCTAGCAGACTGAGATGGGAGAACCTGAGTATGTCGAAGGCTTGTCTGGGCTACAAGAGAACTGGACAGAGTGATCTGGATTAGACTCTGAACCTGGCGGGGGTGGGGGTGGGGTTCTAAGAAAGGAGCAAAAGTGGGAAAATTTGGTGTGAGTCCAATGAGTGAGAAGGTGGCTGTCCCTCCCCACAGCATGATGGGAACCACTGTAGATGCTTGTCCAGCCACTTAGCAACAAGCATGATTAGAGCAATGGCACTCTCTTTCTTAAGAGATTTGTAAGACACACTCACACACACTCACACACACACACACACACACACACCCACACCCCAGAGGGCATTGGGGGGGTGGGGCAGATGGCACAGAAGCTCTAGGATAAAGGACTTGCCACTGACAGCTCATTTTGTCTGAAGCTTTTCATGACACATCCTTAGGGTAGAGAATACAAGTCACACCACAGACATTTGGATAAGGTGAGTGGACTGCACGCACGAATGTCAAATCCTGGTTGTGATGCTATAAGAGAGTTTTTGCAAGACATTCCCATCAGGAGGAACCAAAGAGCATACAGAATGCATTATTTCCAATAGCTGTGTGTGACTCCATAATGGTCTCAGAATAAAGTTCACCCAAAACACAACGGCTCTGAAGACACACAGGCAACAAAGGATAGAAGGTTGCTATCAGCCCAGAGAAGTTCCTGGCTGGCTCAGTGCCCCTTGGGTGCCTCCCACAGGAAACTCCTCCTTTCACCTCCACCACTGTCCACTTTGCCCAGAGCAGTCATCTCACCATTGACTTAGCCTTGTCTGGATGTTTTGTTTTGTTTTGTTGCAGAGTTCAGATGATATGATTTCACTAGAAAGACTAACTATAAGGCATGCAGGTTTGCTCTGCCTGCCAATGGCTTCTATGATGCTGATTAAAAAAAAAAAAAGTCACTGGGAAAGGAATCTGCACCCCTAGATTGATAGTCCAGGGTGGACAGTTTTCCTGGGGCTGCACTTGCAAGGAAATTGGCCAAGAATAGAGCAGCAGGTATATGTAGCCTGTCTCCTCTTTCCACTTAGGATGCAGGCTCCATGAAGACTAGGCAACACTTCCACTAATGATGTCACATGGGCAGCAACACCTTGGAGACTGTGAGGGTCTCAAGTGCAGAATGTGTCCGAAGCAGGCACATTCACACTGCTGGCATTTCTGTTTCCTCCGTAGCTGCTAGTATTATTCCGCACCACAATCTACCTCCAATACTCCACCCTGGTCCACTCCAGAACAGGACGATGGTCAGATGGGACAGACAAGGTAAGTTTCTATGAAGGAGAGGGGCCTATGTCCATCTATGGAGATCTGGACAGGTGTCACAAATGGGCTCCCAGAAGGTGAGGACTGAAGCGGCAAGAAGGGGGAGGACTCTAGCGAGAGGTCCAGAAACTTGCTTGACAGCAGATCAGACCTGGTCGATTCCACAAAGGGCCCAAGAATCAGGTAGCAGGAGAGAATGCCTGCAGTACCCAGAGTGAGTGTGCACCATTCTCTCTTGTAACCTTTAACACACCCCTCCCCTCCACTCTGCCTCCACCTACCCTGCCCCTGCACATCTCCCTCTTCATCCAATGCATCTTTCCTATGGTATAATGGCACACGGGTCCCAGGAACCAAGGGTCAAATCCTCCGAGTGTCATTACATGTGCTACATACATAATGAGTCTGACACATGGGTTAATGTTACGGAGGTGTCAGCATGGGGCTGGTCACCAGAACGCTAGAAGTTGAGAGGGACCGTATCTTCCAACCCTACATACTCCAACTAAGGGTAGATTATGCCAAGAGAACCCACAAGACTGGAGGGGACTGTGCTGACAGGCTTCTGGGTGTAGAGGGTGCAGCTGGTCTGAATGCCAACCTCTGCCCATTGTGTCCTGGGCAGAACTTCCCATTGGCTTTCCTAGAGTTACGCCCTTTATAATAAACAGGATAGAATATGCAAGTGTCTCCTGAAGCACTGTGAGCTAGATGGTCAAAATATGGACCTCAAGGCCAGGGTTAAAGGAACTCTTATGAACAGCTGCTTAGTCAAAAGAATGGAAGCATGGATTCACAGCTAGATCTGGGTGAGTCCTGTCATACGTGGGATCCATGGCTACATCCAAGTTGACAGTGCAGGGATGGAACTGAATTGAAGGACGTCCAGCTGGAGTCAGAGAGCTGGCCAGTATGGGTTGGAGTGTAGAGAAAAGTATAGGTTCTTCCAGAGCCACCCAGTGGTAGTCTGTGACATATGGCTAGAATAGTATCCCTGAGGCTCTCGGCAAACTTTCTGCTTCTACTCCTGATGCTGAGACTTAGATCCAGGGCAGCCCTATGCAGAAACAAGAGAAGTTTGCTACAGCTCTTGGTTTTGAGGAAGCAGCTTGCCTATCCTCTGAGGGATGCTTGAGTGGCACCTGTCTGGTCTTCCCTTTCCTAGATCAGTCATCCCACCCTGGTTGAGATTCTCCGGCTACCCTGGGGACAAAGGACAGTTTGGAAAGTGACAGCAGCAGCCCTGTGGGGATAGTGGGGTGACGATAAAGGTGAATCTATGTAAGACCAATTTACCCAGTGGCAGTGTTTGGGGGAGGAGTCAGTGGGGGTGGGGTAGAGAGAGGTTGAATCTGAGAACCCTAAGCTGTGCTTGTTAGAAGCAAGCAAGTCTTGGGAAAACAGTTTTAGGCCATTTTTATATTGGAATACTAATTAACTTCCAATTATTTCACAGGAAATGATCTTTTCATTTTCATGATAATTGGGAGAGTAGAAAAATAAAATACTTTCCACATACGGTTAGTGGCTAGGAACATATTTTCTTGAAAGTTTTGATGAACTAACTGAACTAACGGCAATCAAAAACCTTGCTGTGGGAATTTGAGCCATACAAATAACAAATGCCATTTTATAATGGAAATCAAATTATATGCAGATAATTGATTTTCTGTATGCCTGTGTCTAAGAGAAAAAAAAAAGGAAAAGTCCCTTGGGAATTAGGCCCACAACATGGAGGCCATACTCGATCCTCTACTCTGAGGAAGGACAGGATACATGCCCAGGCCAGCAAGGTACCCACATCCTGTGGTGCTTTGAGTGAGAAATGGTCCCCATCATCTTAGGCATTTGAACACTTGGTCTCTAGCTGGTAGCACTGTTTGGGGAGGCTTGGGTGGTGCAGGCTTGCTGGAGGACTTGTATCAACAGGGACAGGCTTTCAGATTATAAAGTTCTGCCCACTTCCTGTTTGCTCTCTCTGTGTCACGCCTGCTGTTAAAGATGTGATCCATCAGCTTTCTGCTCCTGTTGCCAAGCATGCCACTTGCTGTAGTGCCTCTCAGACACCATAGAGGACTCTTTTCCCTTTGGAACTAAAACCCAGAATAAAGTCTTTCCTTAAGTTGACTTTGTTCCTGGTGTTTATAACAGCAACAAAAAAGTAACTAAGACTTACCCTAGGAGCTGTATTGTATCATTGTGTTTCATCCCATGCTGTAGCTAAATTCATATTAGACACTTTTTAATGCCATGTGTAGATTCTGAGAACATGTCTGTTCTGATAATGTACAAATTATCAATGACAGTACGCACTTTTTAGTATGAGTAGTTCTCTCATCTCGAAAACCTTATCATTCATCCCACAATATCATTTGGGAAGTCACACATGTCATACTATTACGTTCACTGACCAAAGCAGGCCAAAGAGGCACATTTAAGATTTAATGATGAAATTAAACCCTATGAATTTAAAACAAGATTTTACTATGCTAGGATTTCAAATTAATTTTAGGACATTATGTGATATTTGTTGTTTATTTGATTAAATCCCTACTGTAAAATTCTCCTTGATACTCAAAGAAAAACAAAACACACAGACACATAAAAATGTAAACATTTTTATACCCTTTTATTTAAGGAAAATTGCTATGATTTCAAGGTATAGATTTATTTTCTTTAATATTTATCTATACTCTATTAGCCTATTCTCTATAATTATATCCATCAATCAACCTAGCTAGCTATCAATATGTCTACCACCTATTTATCATCATCAATATATCTATCAATCTATCATCTATCTATCTTAATTCAATCTATCACTTATTTACCTATAAGAGAATTTGTTATAACTTCAATGTATAAATTCATTACATTCTTAGAGATTTACTTAGCACTCATCTACATACGTATGTTTGTATGTATGTATGTATGAGCTGTCTGTGTACATATCTATTGTCTGTCTGTGCATTTGTCTAGTTAGTCATCTACCTATTATGGCCACAAACAAGAAAACCTGGTCCTTGATATAACTCTTTGAAGAAAATCATGAAAATCATCTTGTTGCTTCCCTCCTTTAGTAATATAGAGGCCAAATGCAATAAGCCTTGCTCTGGAAATATTATGCAAGCTAGCTGTGCCACAAAGGAGTCTATGAGTACTCTACAGGACCAGTGGGTCTTTAGAAGTGGAATCCAAGAATTCACATTAGCTTCTCACTAGAAAGCCTGCCAGCATGCTTGGTGCAGCTTTGCAAAGGATATTCACCATATGGCAGTGTAATTTTAGGCCATTAGGGAGGTAGCTCCTAAGCAATAAATTTCCCTATTACAATCTCCCAATTAAGTTGCATCATAGTTTGCATGAGGAGGACTAAGGACTTATTTAGTAGAAATGTTGATGAGTGTCTATGATTAGCACTAATTAATAGCAAAAGATAGCTTAAGGTCCAGAAGGGTGGCTCACAAGCTACTGCTAGAGAAAGTCAACCTAGAAATGACAAGAGTTAATGACTATGAGGGACATGATTGTTAGTGACCTAATAGCAAGGGAAAGGATGCCTTGACCAGAACAGATGGGATTTCTCCAGGCTCAGACCCAAGTTGTTCTCTAGGTCAGTACTAGTCAACAGCTTTCACATAGAGCCTGGAGTGGCTTCTGATATCAACCAGAAAAGTTCCCATGTAAAAAAATCTATTTTAAATGGAAATACAGACATCACCCTCCACTTCCACCGTTGGCCTTGTGACAAGATGGAAGTGACACTCACCACGACATCTGTCCTCATTTTCCCGAAGGTCTTGATCAGGTGGGCATAATGGTAGTCTTCCATCTGCCGTAAAATAGCTGTCATGCAAGCCACAAAGTTCCCCTGTAGGTGTAACGGAAAGTAGAATCAGATAGGGAAAAACAATCCTCACGGGAAGAACTGACATTAACCACAGAACTGGCTCTTCGACCGTCAGGGGAAGGCATGGGGCCTAGGCAGAAGTCCCAATAGTGCTCAAGGCAAATCAGAGATGGCCTGGATCACTTCGACCTCAGAAGTCTGTTTATTTTAAGGAGGTACGGTGAAATTTTTTCTCTCTAATTATATTAAATGATTAACTGTATCTTGACAAAAGGCTTTCTGGAATGAAAAAACAAGTTTTAACTGTCCCCGTCCCCCCCTTAATTAAGTTCACAAAAACTAAAGACAAGATTGAAATCCCAGTCACTTCTGTAGATTGGAAATCAGCTGTCTTTATTATCAGAAGGATGTGTGCACAGCCCCTCTTCTTGGGCCATGGCAAACAGAGAAATTTTATTTCTCAAAATCTGCCCACGTCCTTCTTGGCCAACTCAGAGGCAATTACTGCTGGCCAATACCACTGTGAGTTCTCCTCCCCGGAAAGAATTGGGGGGAAAAGGCAGTCTCACTGGAACATCCAGTGGGACTTCTTCATCCCATGCAGAGGTGGATAGAAGGGAAGAGGAAGAAGAAAACAGAAACCAACAAACAGAAGCAGATGTTAGAGAGAGTAAAGGACCAAAGCAGTTGTCCAAGGACTCTGGACATGTGCAGCTGTGGGTGTGTACATACACGTGCATGGACCCTGACATGTGCATGCTTCAGGGAGAAACTCCAGGGCTGAGTAGTCTTCTTGCCATAAATAAAACTTCTCACTGGCAGGCTGGGGAGCTACCATCACAGAGCCTTCCTTGCTTTTAAATATGTACCCATAAGTTAATGACATCTGAAGTCACACAGGACCTATACTAACTTCCATTAAATTGTACCAGTCTGGTAGAATAATAAGAGGGATATAGTTTGAGACACATTCCATATTTTTTTTGTTTAGTAAACAAGCTCCCAAATTGCATTCTTTTTACTAATTCCAATTTTTCCAACAATATATCTGAATGCCTAAATGTTTTTTATATTAATTTAGAACGTGCACTAGACAGTGAATGTTAGAGTCCAATACATTTTCTATCTGCAGTATACACACAGGCTTCCAAATGAGTTCTCAAAGGACACATTTTCGCAAATTGAACAAATACAATAATGATGATATGGTATCTTCCATTTGCCCAGAAATGTAAATTATTTGTGAATAATGGTAATTGTTGAGATTTAGATTCCAAGTTGGTGGTGCCCTGGGAAAGAGCTAAATAATATTTGCTTTGCATTGGAAGGGCATTTATTTATGAATGGGAAATTTTGAAAGACACAAATTTTTGGCACCCCACTGGGCTCAAGAGAGGCTGCCTGTGTACCTCATGTAGTCCTCAGGAGATGCCAGGCCTTGAATGCTCATCCTTTTCAAGTTTCTCACTGGTCAACCTCTGAAGCCACGTTCTCATTCAATCACCAGTAGACCTCTTGCTTGTTCCATTTCTCGGGCAGTTAATCTAAGACTCAAAGATCTGACCCTCAGAGGAGTAGGTGCCAAAGCCAGGTGTGAAGCCAGTACTCCAGGGACGGAGTAGAAGTACTTGGCTGCTGACAACCAACAGGAGTTAAAGATGCGCTGTGTCCCATTCTTGTAGTTATCAAAAGACGTTTGTAGAGGAGAAGGAAGACGCTCTCCAACACTGTGCCTCAAATTGTACTCTGATGCACCTGTGTGGAATCTGTTATCTACTCTGTGAGAAGAAGGACCTTCTAGAAACGCATCCATGCAGGTGCACCTAGCACACTCTTAAATCAATGGTGCAGGTCAAGACAGTTCAGTAATGGAAGCTTGCACTTTACAATCATCAAACCCATTGAGTCAGTGGTTTCAGACTCAGAAGTGTGACATCAATGCGCCCCACCATGAAATGTCAAACTGCAAGAAGAAAGAAAAGAAAGTCTACTGAGGGGACTTGAGAAAATCCAGAGCTCTGTTCAAAGTCACATCCATGAGAAGAGCCAACACTCCTGATTTAGTCCAGAGGGCAGAGGAGGTGACAAAGACCCACTCACTAAAGAACAGATTGCCACATAATGCTGGAAGTCCATACTAAGCAAATAAAATGGTGGCAGAGTGGCCAAACCCCAAGAAGACAGTGATATCCACAAAGCAAGTCCTGGAAAGATGTAAATGGCCAGTCTGGAGTCTTCTATCTGGATGAGAACATCTTGAAAAATTCAGCCAAACTCTCCCTTATTTAATGACACTGGGGGCTAATTAAAGCAGACCCTGCAAGGGCAGAAAGAGGGCCTCCCCCATGAGTTAGCAGAATGCTGCCAGGCAGCCTGCGTGCCCCCTTTACTTAACCTAAGGAAATGGGCCAAAAGCAATTTGTACCATTCAACTACCCCTCGCTTAGAGGAAGCAAGTTTTGCTAGCTCAGCACAATTGTAAGTTGGAACATAGGACTCCACTAACTAAGGGAAAACATACACTCTATAATTCACAGACACCCCCCTCTCCCATTCCTCCCCTTTGGGAATGGAGCCCCACCCTTGTGATGCTAGTACATTTATGAGGCAAGTACTGTGCACACCATGGAGCTTCATGTATCACCTGAAGCCAGTGTAACCCAGCATATGCATTTGTCCATATTTGTCTAAGAATGGATAAAGTGCTCTTTGTGAAAATGGTATTTCAAATCAGCTGTATACCAGGAACAAAACTAGAAAGAACTGTGAAAAAAATAAGAGTTCTAATTCTACACGCTCTAGAGAAAATTACAACAGTTTTTGGCTTAATTATTTTAAGTGCATTTTAGGAGTCATCTGAGGCTTTTATTTTTAAACAGTGGGTAGGCTGCTGGTAAGTCATTGTATAGCACTGGTCCTTGGAACTTGAGTTTGGGGACTGGGCTCCAGCTGTAGCCACAGACTAAAAATAATTAACAAAATAAAAATCAGAAATACTCCAATGGTTTCAAAGCAATCTAGAGTAAGGGCAGAGAAGTCAACTATACTTAAAAACCAGGACACCAACTGCCTCATAAAAAAAATATGTGAACCTCATTAGTAATCAAGAAGAAAATGATACATCATTATTCGCCACCAGAAGAGCAATGTAGGGTTTTAGTGTTGAGCGGTGAAGGTACCGAGAATGAGGGCTCTTCCACACACCCGGTGTGAGCATAAATTGCTATAACCTTTTTAAAAGGCAATTTGGCAAGAGGTTTGAAAACTCTTGGAAAGAAAATACTCATCTCCTCAGTAATTCTCCTTCTAACAACCCCACCTGAAAAGGTAATTCAAGAGAGCAAGTTTTAAGACCAACAGTGTCCATTGCGTTTCTGAAAAATATCTAAGCACTCAAAGCAAGAAATAGTAAGTCATATATTTTGTAGGGATGAAAGATAAAATGTAGGATGCCACTTACATTTGAATCTCAGGTAAACAACAAGAGAAACTCCTCCAAGCATTAGCTTGGAAATATTTCAATGGCCTTACAGAGGTGGAGAAGAACCCTGTCTACTACAGTCCATATGCCTGTATGCACTCGACTGTCTTGTTTATATCTGTTAATTCAAGTTGTTGTATCACAGCGTTATGCTAAAATACTGCGGAATCCCTGGATATTAACCTCAGAACTATAAAGTACTTTAGGAGCACAAGAAAAGACAGTTGAGGAACAAAAATAGAGATATTTTATATGTACAAATCCACAATATAAGGAGTCTGTAGGACAAGATAAAAAAGAGAAATGCATAGAAAAAAAATTCCAGGCAGTCATCAGGGAGGAAGGGTGAATGCATGTTATCTTTATAAGCAGCATGTATTATGACTTTAAAAGGTGATCGTGAAAGACAGAGATGTCACCAGTGAGGAAGGGAAGATGTCATCTGTGAGGAGTGATCACCTCTCCCTGTCCGAGTCCTTTATTTCCTACTCTTATCTTTGTGTCTATCAAGGGTCTACTGTCTGGGATGACATGGCAACTGCCTTACCCTACTTCTTGATCCTAGAGTGATCACTCTGGTCACATACACCTTAGAACTCCTTGAAGAATTTGCTTCAGTGACCAGTTTTAAATCCCTTTGTGTCCTCAGTGCATTAGCAAGGTTGATAGTATATGGAGGGGTGGGGCTGTACACAGGCTGAAAGGAGAAGTGGGTACAGGAGGACAGAAGGCAGGAGGACCAGAGGCCAGGTGAGCCTGAGGGCAGGCCAAACCAAAGATAGTGAGGACCAAAGATGGGTAGGATGGGAGACAGGCAGAAACCAAGAACAGAGAGACAGGAGCCCTGCTAGAGGAGCAGGGGATATTTTGCATCAGGTAAATTCAATGTAAGATACAATAGCAGGGTAGAACAGCATGGAGGATGGTGGCAGTTGACAATGTACAGCAGAAACAAAAAGACCGCTAGCCCTGACATAGTGTCTCTGTCAGCAGAACCCATATAAAGCTTAAGGTTTGGGGACAAGTACATGGATTAGAAGAAAAACCCCCTAAGAGTATTCCTTCATGGTTTGGGGGACTGTGAAGGTGAAAGACAAACAAGCCAGGGGAACCCAGTGTACGTATTTGTCTGTATTTGTGTAAGAATGGATAAAGTGCTCTTGGTGAAAATGGTATTTGAAATCAGCTGTACACCAGGAACAAAACTAGAAAGAACTGTGAAAAAAAGTGACTTCTAATTCTACAGTCTCTAGAGAAAATTACAACACTTTTTGGTTTGATTATTTTAAGTGCATTTTAGGAGTCATCTGAGGCTTTTATTTTTAAACAGCGGGTAGGATGGTGGTAAGTCACTGTACAGTACTGGTCCTTGGAACTTGAGTTTGGGAACTAGGGTACTGAGAATGGCCATATCATAATCATGTCAAACAAAGTTAAAGAGACAGCAATAATCAGGGGCATTTAAAACATCTGCTGTGAGACAGCACTGGGAAAGACCTGCAGTGGAAATGGGAAGATGTGTAACCCGAGAGGTTCATAAGGATTCACATTCTGACGAAGGGTCAAACCAAAGAATCAATAAGCCAGCAGCAACATGAGACCCGAACAGAGGAAAGGGATGTGCCTGGGAGTCATGCCCTCCATTGAGGAGTCAAAAGCAGTTCAAAATAAGTTCCTATGGGAAAGGTCTGGGTACTGACACACCAAAAAAATATGGTGCACAAGGGCTTTCCGGTTTTGACATGAAAAGCCAGGGGTGAAATGCTTACATGTTCTGGTTTCTCCAAGAAACTACAAAATGAGAAAAATAGAAAGTCAAGAGTACAAAGACAATCTCAAGATGTCTTAAACTAATGCAAAGACTCCTCAGAGCCATCACAGAGATAGCATTTGCCAAAAAACACTTGGGGGAATCCCACGTAACACATTCAAAGCATGGGCCTATCTCTATTCTTCTCATCATGCTGACAGCAAGGGGGCATGTTCCAGAAGCAGAGAGCAGCCAGGTGGGGTAGCACACGCCTTTAATTCCAGCACTTGGGAAGCAAAGACAGGTCAGCCAGGTTCACAGAGTGAGTTCCAGGACAGCCAAGGCTATGTAGAGAGAGAGAGAGACTCTGTCTCAAACAACAACACAGAGTCACAAGGGCCGAGAGAGTAAGAAGCAATGGAGGACAAGAGAATTCTGGAAGCTGAAAAGTGTATGAGTGGTGGTGGCCAGCGGAACTGCAGGCAGGAAGATGGTGAGGATCAGGCAACAAGCCCGCTGACTTCTCTAAATCTTACAAACTACCAGGAACTCAGAAACTAAGGCAAGGTAGCATAAAAGGAAACCTTGTCAGAAGGAGGAGGAAAGGGGAGAAGAGAAGGAAGAAAGGAGAGAGAGAGAGAGAGACAGAGACAGAGAGAGAGAGACAGAGAGAGAGAGGAGAGAGAGGGAGAGAGTGAGAGAGAGACAGACAGAGAGACACAGAGAGACAGAGAGAGAGAGGGAGAGAGAGGAGAGAGTGAGAGAGAGGGAAAGAGAGAGAGGGAGAGAGAGACAGACAGACAGACACAGAGAGACAGAGAACAGAGAGAAAGGGAGAGAGAGACTGAGAGAGAAAAATTTAATAACATGATGTCTTTATTCAGCATATGGTTAAATTTTCACTCATTTAATTTCCAAAATATCATAATTTCCTTATTTTATGAAGAACCAAAATGAAAATCATAAAAAGGCACAAAATAAAACTGAAAACAGCATGGTTAATAAACTACATTAATGCCATCTATTAGGGATTTTAAACTACTAGCAACAAAATTAAATATTAAATTTAAATAGTGTGCTTGGTTGAATTCATAAAGTATTAGTATCTCATTTCATTCCAGACACACTGAGGAAAGAAATCTAATTTTAAAAACAAAATCAATTTCAATTTTACAGAGGCAGTAATTATGGAAAGATGTTTAAAGGATGCATACCAAAGGGGAATATTGGGATATGAAGTTACCTGCAACAATTATTTGCTGCTTATTGAATGTAATAATTTAAACACCTGTTCACATTTGTTATAGACAATAAAGGACAGATAGAAATTGTAAAAATTATACTTTGTGCTGTGTGGCTGGTTAAGGCTCATGTATTTGAACACTTAGTCACCAGCATAACTTGGGACAGTTATGGAACCTTTAAGAGGTGGAGCCTTGCTAGAGGAAATATGTCACTAGGGGTGGGCTTTGAGTTTATAACCTCACCCCACTTCCAATGTATGCTCTCTGCTTTCTTCCTGCAGACTGAGATATGATGTCTTGTGGATTCTTCCTCTGGCACTGTAGCCCAAACAGTCTCTTTCCTCCATAATTTGCTTTTGTTCATGGTGTTTTATCACAGCAATAAAAAGCAACGGATACATAGTGCAATGAAGATTATATACTATGTATGCAACTTCTTAATAAAGTTCATTTGATGTCAACACTAGAAAGACAGTAAAGATATTATATCTTCTTTTTATAAACTCAGTAAATCAGGTGATATTAGAGCCTAAGAGAGCTCAGGATTTCCCAAGTCTTAGGACATGATAAACATTATCATTGAGCACAAAGTAGCAGAAACAAGGTGAGAGCCTTAATAAACCCCTGCTAGTTAACAGGGGAATCAATGTCCACACACTTCTATAACTGAATTCCATACATAAAGGGCTCTATTGCCTTCACAGTTACTGACTAAACTGGAAACAGGCAGAACATAAAAATACATTGTCTCTGATTCTACTCATATTGGCTGAATGAAGAAGAGAAATATGTCACATATTACTGGTGCCAAGCCTGACTACCTTGAGTTTGAACCACAGGATTCACAGGGTGGGAGGAAAGAACTGACTACTACAAGTTATCCCTGACTTATTACGTGTGTACACAAACACACACACACACACACACACACACACACACACACACACACACTTAAGTAAATAGTATTTCTAAAAAATGAATAAATCAGCAGTTGGGTATGGTTGGTTCAAACCTTTAATCCAGCACTTGAGAGGCTGAAGCAAGAGGATTATGGGTTTAACACTATTTTGGGCTGTAAAGTAAGTCTGGGTCAGCATGGGATACTGAAAAAAAAAAAAAAAACAGAAGGAAAAAAATGAAGGAACCACAGGGAGTGCTGGAAGTAATAATCTCACGGTCACACAAAGACATGCTGAGAAAAGAGAAAGTAAACTGGCAAGGCAATTTCTTTTTGGGAAAAAAAATCCAAACTTTTTGTACCATGATTCAACTGGGATTAGTAAGCATGCTGGGTGGGACTGAAAGTTCAATTAGTTTTTATTCTGACTAGGTGGTAACCGTGTCTCATCCCTGATGGAAATTCAACCTCTCAAATGGATATGATTGGTTAATTCATTATAAGTGCAAAGGTGATTAAGCAAAGGAGGGAAGGGTCAGCCACTTTGGGTCATCTAGTTCCAGGAAAGCAGAGCAGGCTTTTTGTAAACAACATTTTTACTGGGTGGGGAGAAAATGGAAAGATTTGTGTAAAAGTTTTATAAAAAGCTGGGGAGATTCACGGGATTGGTCCTTAGCAGGCTTGCCACGTTGAGAGACAAAAACATTACAGGGGGGCAGACGTTTTGAAGTCTGATTTTTTACATAATAGAACGCACATGTCATAGGACAGTTCTTGTGGGTTCTTACTAATACATCGGTATGCAGATACGTGGTTCTATGTACAAATGCTAAACAGAAGTCAATGGCTTGTCTGACTGAAGCCATGTAAGATAGCAAAGCAGGCGTGACAATAAAAGTCTCAGTATTTATTTTTAAAATCGCCACTCTGAGGGAGTGTGATGGTGGGGACACAAGAACAATTTGTTTGGGTAGCAAGTATGTAAAAGATGAGATAAAAAGCAAACACACATTCTCCAGGCGATCCCATCTGCCACCTCGCCCTGTGCTGAGCCCTGAACTAAAGGCTTCGGAGATCCTCAGGTCAGGACTTCACTGTGGTGTGTGTTAAGAAACGGGAGGAGGTAAGGCTGTAAGGTGGCATTGAAAATGGCAGATCAGACTCAAGAGCCACTCTCAATAGTCACTCAGTTATTGTGCAGTGCAGATGGCACTGAGTTCCTGGAGGAGGCTAGCAAAGACGTAAAAAAAAAGGGCTCTGTCTAGCCTCTGTGACTTAGTATGAGTGTCACATACCTGTTTCCTTGTACCTGTCCTGTACATATCTGTGGATGTGCACATCTGCACAATGAAATAACTCAGCAATAAAAAAATGAAAAGCTAATGACAGCAAACAGATGAATTATAAACACTATGCTAAGTCAAAGACGCCAGATTTGAAGGTTGACATTCTGTGTGTTTCTACAAAAGGGAAAATAAGAAACAAGGGGAGGAGACAGGAAAACGGGCTATGAGGAATGTTTTAGTTATAAAAGTGTACATATCTTTTAAAGTTCAGAACTTACATGTATGTAGACTACATACAACCAGAGAGAGAGAGAGAGAGAGAGAGAGAGAGAGAGAGAGAGAGGGGAGAGATTCGAATTCTCTGTAAGCTACTGCAATACTGATTTCTTCAGCCAATATCCATACACAGAAACAGATTAGTTTTAACTTAATTAACACCTTATATATTAGAACTCTAATGAAGTTGTTGCTCTCTGTTGCCAATCTTAACTTGAGGCTCTTGTTTTACAATTTTTTTCTCTAGTTTCTCTGTTAATTTACTTCTTTTGTAAAAGAAGGAGGGAAAGATGGGAGAAATAAAGGAAGACAGACAGAAAGAAGGAAAAGAAATGGCCTTGAGACACAACAGTGAGTATCTAACTCCAAAAAAAGTAGTTTTTGCACATGTATGTGTGTATCATGTGGGTGTGTCTATATAGAGGCCAGAGGTTGACATTTGGTGTTTCACAAGATCTGCCTATATCTGTCCATCTATCTATCTATCTGTCTATCCATCCATCCATCTACCATCATCTATCTATCTATCTATCTATCTATCTATCTATCTATCTATCTATCTATCCATCTATCATCTATCCATCTATCCATCATCTATATATTTACTTATATTGAGATTGCATCTCTGTCTGTCTGTCTGTCTATCATCTATCTACCTCCTATGTATTTATTTACTTGTATTAAGGTTGCATCTCCCCCCATGAACCCAGAGCTCCCTGGTTCTAATGTAGCTAGCTTGCTATGGAGATTCTGTCCTCACCCTCAGTGTGCTGGGATTACAGCCAGGTGCTCACACCCACTCAGCTTCCACTTGGGCCCTGGAGATTTGGACCCAGGCCCCCTTGCGAGCACAGCAAGCACCTCACCCTCTAAGCCTCGTCCACAACCACCCCAAGTCAATTTCATCTTGTAAATAAACTCCAGAATCACATATTGTAGTTTGAAATAAGTTCCATTGGGATTCAAATTAGACTTCCATTGAATTGTTACATGAATTGAGTAGGCTTACAAAACATCTCTCCCATTTAAACACTCAAATCAAACTGTCCCAGTCTATTTTTATGCAGTTGGTGAATATTTCATGGATGTTATTGTTAGGGACATTTAAAAGATCTTGCTATTTTCATATGCAAAGGGTAAAGTAGGTTTTTTGTTTTGTTTTGTTTTTCAATAAGTTTTTTACTCTTTTGTTCTATGAGTTTGGGGAAACTGTTCTGTTTTGGGGGTATATTGTATATTTTGTGATAAAACTTAATGGAATTCTCCTATGATTTTCAAAGTTTTTGTTTTTGCTATGGGGTGAGTCTCTAAATAAATCATGGTGGTGTCTGTAAATACTTTGGTGTTGTCTTTCCACATCTCAGGTTACCTCCTGTTTCTAGCCTCACTCCAAGCCAGCACCTGTCAGGACAAACAAGTTCCAATAATAATGGCAGGAATTTTGTGTTCCCTGTGATTTTATTTGCTTATTATCTTTAAGATTTATTTTATTTGTGCATGTGTGCAAATGTATGGCATGGGTGTGCAGAGGCCTGTGAAGGCTAAGGAGGGTGTTTGGTCCTCTGGTGCTAGGGTTACTGGCAGCTCTGAGTCCCTTGATACGGCTGATGGGAACTGAACTCAGGTCCTCCAAAGAGTGGTATGTACTCTTAATTCAAGGAGCCTTCTTCCCAACACCTTAGTGATTGTAATTCTCATGCCTTTGGGGGCTAATTTTTAACTACTACTTTGAACAGTGGTTTAGGAAATAACTAATTTATCATGTTAGGCAAATATTTATCAACAAGGGACCAGTCATAATTAAACAGAGCAGGCCAAACAGATACGGCCATGGATACTATTACAAAATAAGAGTTTTACTATGGAAGAGTAATTAACAGTAAACCTGAGCACCAAGGCATAGTTAGCCCAGCAGCACAGTGGTGCACACCTGGATTCCCAGCACTCAGGAGACTGAGGCAGGAGGATATCTAGTTTGAGGCCATGCATTGGCTCCATGTGTAAGGCTAGACTGTGTCTCAAAACCCAAATGAAGTACACTGCGAGGACACTTCTGAGTTCTCACTAAGAAAGCCAAAAGGCAGGGCCGTGTAAACCCCTAGGAGATCGTCATTAGTTTGTTAGTCAAGCTCAGCCTGCAGTGTCCAGGCCCTGCCCCCAAAGCCCCACACGCTTCTCAGAAGGTTCAGGTGTCCAGGGGAAGAGGGGTGCTTATTGACATCTGAATCTAAGTGTAGCTTTCACTTGTCAGTGTTGATAATAACCAGTATCATAAGAGGACCATCTGGTACCTGCTGTAAGTGAACAGCAAAGTCTGAGGATGGTTCATGTTATATCTTATCCAGAAAGAAGATCTTTCGGATGCCCAGACATTGAGGGAAATTCTGCAGGGTGTATATGCTAACGATGCCCTCACCGTACAGCTCTTCCACTTTGATTAAACAAGGACAGTTCTTAAAATGAAAGTAGTGTGGTTCCAATAACCAATGCAACTTATTTTTCTAGAGTCATGCCCTCCATGCCCTAACGCTGACTCAGAGACACCACAGTCCTAAGCATCTGCTACGGAGTACAAAGAACCTCCTGCACTCCTCCAAAATCTATAAAAAGGGACTACAACTCTGCCACATGGTTCTGATCGCTCCTCAGAGGCCCAGGTGCCACTGTCTGTTTATGGTATTAGAGAAGCTCATCCTGAGTGAGCTAATCCAGACCCAGAAAGATGCACACGGCATCTATTTCCTTATAACTGGATTTTAGCCATATAGTATAGGATAACTATCCTACAACCAACAGACTGAAAGGAACAGGAACATAGACTCTGTTACTTGTTACTGGGATACTTTACCCTAGTGGAGCTGCCATGTAGGCCCCCAGTCCAAGAAGAAGCTCTTAGACCTCATAGGGCTGCTGAACTGAAGGGGGCTGATATGTAGGCCACCCCACATTGGAGGAGTAGGATAGGTGGGAAAAGGGGAAGAGGGTGGAAGGGTGGGAGGGTGGAAGGGTAGGCCCAGGAGGGCTGGAGGAAGGGGACAGTGATGGAGATGTAAATTGAAGTAATAAATAAACATTTTTAAAAACCCAAAACTTCTAATAAATCTCTTAAAAGACAATCAGCCTTAGTGTTGTCCATGAACCCTAAAACCCTATCCTCTTGGTATCAATCTAAATACACAGCCACAGCTGCAGTGGTCCATAACCACCACTCATATTTCCAATTTCCACCTTATTATTTCTTACCCAGACAACAAGAAGGTATTAGAAGAGGAGATGGCACTTGTCTCATCAAACTTCACAACAGCTCCTGTGACTGTCACATGACCAGGGTCGATTTTCATGCTGACCATCATAATTTTAATTACAAAATAAAAACAATGCTTTATTGAGATTACTCTCCTTGAACAAAATCCCTATATTTTATAGATTTTTTTTTAGTTATGAAAAGCCACAGACATTTCAACCATTCATCCCACACATAAAACAATAAAGGTGTCATAATAACAAAACCACAAAATATTGATTTCCCCTCACATGAATCCCAAACTCCAGCTGCAAGTTATACGGACAGATGCAAACTGCAGGTCACTTTGACCAGATGCTCAGGTGACATTCTTTATTCCTTATTAGTTTTGTTCAGACAAGATTTTAACAGCATGTGGTGGAGGGTTAACCCACAAAGTGGCACAATAATGACCAATTTTAATTACTTTCCAGAATCTCTACTTGTTTGCAAAATTGACTATGTTTCTCACAAGCTAATTACCTAGCTACATAGTTAAAAGTTTGCAAAATGGAATGTTCCAGTCCCTGTCTAGCAAAAAGCTGCAGGATAATTGAACTTCAACGGGCTGCTTCAGTGTCCAGAAGGAGCAAAACCTAGGGTGATCAGTCAGAGAGAAACAGTTATTAGGTTGCGTTTCTTTAAAGAAGTTGCATACTTCAAACACTGCCCAGGGGAGAATCTCCTTTATTTAGGTAAAACCACTATCATAAGTAAAAAAAAAAATAAAAATACAAAAACAAAACAAAAAAACAAAAAAGCAAAACAAAAACCCAAAGCAAAAAAACAAACAAAAATCCTGGGAGAAGGCTCAGTTGGCAAAGTGTTTGTTAGGACTTGAGTTCCATCCTTTAAACCCACCTTAAAAACCAAGAAAACAAAGCAAAGCAGGGCATAATGGTCTATTCACAGGAAGATTGCTGTGTCTTGCTGGCCAGCCAGACTAGACAAATTGGTGAGTGGCAGATATAAAAAGAAATGAGAAACCCCATCTCAAAATCAAGGTAAAGAGTGTCTGAGGAAGACACCCAAGGTTAATTAACCTTTATAGGCAAACACAAACACACACATACTTATGCTTTTGTGTGCGCACACACACACACCCATGGACACACACTGGAGTGTTAATTTGAGTCCATGTGTAGATCTATGAAGTCTCCTCCCAGGAATTGTTCCAGCCCTCTCAGTAGCATCCCCAGCTCAACTACCTCTTGTCATTATTTCAACTACACTGGCAAATCACATTGTCTTTGTCATTAGCACCTTCACTCTTTAGGATCTCTCTATCTGTGTCTCTGTAGGAGGACCCTACCCAAGACACTATGAGGCTGCCCTACCCGTTCCCTGAAGAATTGGGTGTTCTCTTTGACTATGACTCTAAGCAAGGAGCGAGTCTGTCAACAATTGGAAGGAATATGGCTTACGAGGCAGCCACATTACTAACTGAACATCCCTAGTGTCTGCAAGTTTGTACAATTTTGTACAGTGTAAAAATGTCTGGTCTCACTGCAGAGAGTCTAGTCCATCAGGTAGGAAAGTTCTTCTCCAACATTCCAAATGCAGAAAGGTTGGTTGCCTCAGTATAGGCTGTGCAGTGTTTGGGCTAGCATCCAGTATGACCAGATAGATGCTCCTGGGAAAGGCTTACTAGAAACTGCTTGTAAACAAAGGCAGGAAGAATGTAATAGCTAAAGTTAATCTTCACTGTTAACTTGGGTTTGGAAGTGCCTAGAAGAAACACTTCAGGTGTATCTGTGAAGATGTCTCTAGATTGGTTTAATGGAAAGAAATGACCCACCCTAAATGTAGGTACTGTAGGTAGTACCTTCCCATGGGTTGGGGTCCCAGACTTAATGAAGAGAAGACAAGGAACTGAACCAGAGTTCATCTCTCTGTTTCCTGACTGCGGATACAATCAGAACAATTGTTAAACTCTTGAGCTGACTCCCCTGCCAGTATGAATTGTGCCAATATGTACTCTTAAACTGTGAGCTGAAATAACCCCTTTCTTCCTGAAGGTACTTCGTCTCTAAAAAAAAAAAAAGTAACACAGTGAGGAAGGGAGGGCTTGAGGACCAGCTCTCTTCTACCTTCCCTGTGTTTTCTGTCTGGCCAAGTACAGCTCAGAGGCCAGGAAGATTTTGGAATGGAAACACAGCGTACACTCGTATACAGATACACTGTGTCCAGATGGCATGGCCCAACAAAGCCAGACCTAGTTACTGCAATCCCCATTGACCCCAATGCCACAGGAGCCCCCAAGTGGTAGCTCACCTAGCAAGGGAATTTGCACTGTGGTGGTACAGAAGAGAGGGCACCCAGGATGGATGCCCTGGAGCAGGCATGCCAAAAACTAAGTAAGGATCTGGCTAGAGAGGCTACCATACGCAAATATGCCATCCAGAATAAGACCTAAAGCTGTAGGGTGGGCTAAGTGCACCCAATGTGATCACATGGAGACTTTACCTTAAACAGGGGTCTCACCCTGTAATGTTCCTTAGCATTTCCTCCAGGCTACATGCTGTCTAAAGCATGGAAATGCACTACACGGTCCCCATTTCCGCATTTACTAAGAAGTGACTTTTAAAGGGGAAACAACACATAGGGTTCCAGGGACATAATGGGGAGAGTTGTGAGCTATGGGGGAATATGGAGGTGGAGATGGATGTGGGAAATCCAGTCCCATGGAAGTGCTGCTGTGTGATCACAATGCTAAGAGCTTGAGAGCTGGGACTCAGCAGCACTGGAACAGGAGATTGGGATCCATAGCCCGGAGAGGCAGGAAGCGACATAACAGCAGAGAAGAGGACCTTGATAATAAGCGTGGGTCCAAAAGCCAAGGACAAGGCTGGCAGCATAAGCTGATCCTCCTAAGGTGACTCTTCATCAGAAGCAGAGAAATCACATAAAGTAGGGCTGGGGACAGAAAGAGCACTACTCAGTTTTATTGGACTATGTCGTCCTCCATCTTATGCATACTCTTCGACAGGCAGGTGCCATACTTCTGCAGTCCACGGCGCTCAGTGTGAAGGGAAAGGGGCAGGCAGCATCAAGAAAACTCCTGCATCTTGGGTTGAGCATGTGCTACATACCAGCTGCCTGCCAGGGATATCCAACTTAAATACAAGTTCCATGCCTGGCAGTTAATGAGTAAAAAGACGGCAAGGATGTGATTGGTTTTCCTAAGCTGTTTTGTCAACTATTAGTACCCAGAAGGCTAACTTCTATAAATTATCCCCAAGCAACCTTTAGCTCCATGTACGGTATGATGGCTTGTCCTGCCTGATGCTCGGCAGGATTTAGAACCCTCCTTGTGTCCAAAAGGGTATTTCCAGAGAACTTTGACTGGTGAGGAGCGACCATGTTAAATGTGGGCCCACCATCAGGCTGTCTCACATGTAACAGAAAGGGAAAAAGGAGAGAGAGAGAGAGAGAGAGAGAGAGAGAGAGAGAGAGAGAGAGAGCTGAGACCCAGCTACCTGTCCCTTCCTGACTGCAGGCACTGTGACGAGCCACCTCATACTCTGATATCCTGTTTTCATCACCTTGGTAAGGACCCCTAACTACAGATCATGAGCAAAAATAAATTGCTCCCTCCTCGAGCTGCCTTTCTCAGATATTTTGCCACAGAAGTAGAAAAGCAACGGGCACATATGGAAACCTCTCAGTTTGACATGTTGATCATTGGACACTGTGATGGCTGCAGCCTCAGGCAGGGAGACTTGGTGCACACTAAGAAGAGTGGGGTTCTTCTTGGTTCTAAAGGGAGGGTAGCAAGCGCTCAGAAAAAAAAAAATGCCAGAGCTGTCAGTGAAGGGACCATACCAGGGACAGTCTTCTTCCCTATTTCCTGCAGGGAGTCCTTGGCGACACTCTCCTATGCCAGCAACCTTGATGGGCAAGCTGGGAAAGCCCAGAATTCTACACTTGACAAACTAAACTGTTCATTTTCTATCTTTACTAGTAAAGCACACAATTATGAAAAGCTGTCGGTTCAGAACATGGTGATTGTAATTACACTGGACCCAAGAAATCCACTCCTATTCTTGTTCTCATTCCTGTTGATTATTTTATATATTTTAGACATGTAGGAACATATAATGTTCTAACCTCTCTAACTCAGACTGCTAGTAAAAAAAAAGTGTTAATTGGTAGAAAATGTGACTTTTAGGAACATACAAAAACTTTACTAAGAAGTAGACAAAGCAGAGTATAACCATATACTTTTTAGGCAGAGACAAGAGAATCAGGATGCCTTGACTACAAAATAAATTCAGACCCATCCTGGGCTATATTAGACCATATATCCAAACATCAATAAACAACATATAGAATGTAAGAGTATAAGTGGTGATTCCTCCTGATATCCAGGTAGGACCCCTACCTTATAGTTCTATGAATAAGCATCATGTTTTTTCTTTCTCTTCTAAGAACTCAAAGAACATACTCCTACTCCCAATTTATGCCTCACATTGCTCTTCAAATAAACTAAGCCACGACTCTTGCAGTTACATACATTTAAACATCCTTCTTTCTTTTTTTTTTTTTTTAAAGATTTATTTATTATGTATACAGTGTTCTGTCTGCAGGTATATCTGTAGGGCAGAAGAGGGCACCAGATTTCATTATGGATGGTTGTGAGCCACCATGTGGTTGCTGGGAATTGAACTCATGACCTCTGGAAGAGCAGCCAGTGCTCTTAACCGCTGAGCCATCTCTCCAGCCCAAACATCCTTATTTCTAAATAGCCTTTCATTACCTTAAGTGACATGGCTTCAAATCGCCTTTGGACATAACTAAAACAGAATCTTTTTCTTGCTAAGAAATAACTCAGGGAAAAACACTCTTTATACACAAACAAAAAGTAAACAGATCTTTAAAGAGTCATGCCCAGTCATCCCAAACGCAGCTACAAACATAGGCCTAAGTTACTATGAGTATCTAACTTATACTGGTGGGCTGAAAATCAGGAGCAAGCGCCCAAGGCGACCCTCCAGATACTGCTGCTTCAACCCATTTTCATCCATCAGTGTGACTCTGAATCACCTCATCCTTCTCAGCTGGGTGAGACCACTCACATTGCCAGTGAAGATGGCCTGGGTCACTCTTACATGGCAAGAGAGAAATGGACTGAGAACTGAGAAGAGAGAAGCCAACACCATTAAAAATTCTGGATATTTACACTCAGTTGTTGAGAAGGGGCCTCATGTATTCAAACTGACCTTGAATTTGCTATACAGCCAAAGCTGGCTTTGAAGATCATCTCATTCAACTGCCTCAAACTCACAAATGTTGGTGTGAACTATAACACTCTTTTTTTTTTTTTTTTTAAAGGTACTTCTGAGAGAAGAACCAGGCGGGAAGGCTCTTGCCTATAACAGAAGCATTTGGGAGGCAGAGACAGGAGATTGCCACAAGGTCAAGGACTACAGTATAAACTCCGTGTCAGGTGGTGATGGAGTGGGATCCTGTTGCAATAAAGCTAAAAACAAACAGAAGCCACTTTGTATCACAGGTAAGCATCACTCTGGAAACAGAGAGTGCACAGGAGGCTCAGATCCAGTGCTACTGTCTTCCCATTGGGTCCTTGCCCAAGGAGGGTAAGAGGCTTCTACTTGATGAGGAGAAATTGGAAATACACCACCAGACTAGGATTATTAAACCCAAGAAAAACCCAAGTTAAACATTACCATATTATTAAGTTAAAAGATAATTTTAATGGTACTAATTGATTTTTAACTTTCTAAACAATGAGCACAAACAATTTACCACTTAATTTGCTTTTGTATACATTTCCAAGCTACTCTGTTTCCAAATATCCTTGAAAGATGCTAATGTGTGTGGCTCTAAATTTTACAGATCATTAAATTATATAATCAAACATTTTCACAAACTCAGAGGGTCTCAGCAGTGGCTTCTTATCTGTGACCAATGTACCTCCAAATGCTGAAAGGAAGAGAAAGTGAGGGGAGTCGCATGGGAACCAACAGCATCATCGTTCCATCCTTTCTATGAACCTACATTCTATCATCATTTCTGTGGCTGTGACAAACACCTTTACAATAATCAATACAGGGGAGAAAGGGTTTATTTGTCTTATAATCCCAAGAGGCAGCCTATCATTTCAGGGACGTTAAGGCGGGATCTCAAACAGCTAGTCCCATCACATCCACAGCCAAGAGCAGACAGGGAGTGCATCTCTGATCATTTGGTTTCTCCCAGCCCTCTCCTCTTACACTAGCCAGGGCCTCCAGCCTAGGGAGGGGTGCTGCCAACAATGGGCTGAGTCTTCTCACATCAATCAAGATAATTGTCTTATTTTGGATGTTATTGCTGTGAAGAGATGCCATGACCAAAGCAACTCTTATAAAAGAAAGCATTTAATTGGGGCTGGCTTACAGTTTCAGTTTCAGGTTTAGTCCATTAGCATCATGGTGGGAAGCATGGCAGCATACAGGCAGACATGGTGCTAGAGGAGGAGCTGAGAGTTCTACATCTTGCTTCAAAGGCAGTAAAAGAAGACTATGTTCTACACTGGGTAGTGTAACAGAATATTTTTATTTAAAAACACTTATATTTCATTTACTACAAACAATACCTTTAAGAAGCGTTACCCTTAATTTTGTATCAATATACAAAGATCAATACCAATGTGGCCAAATATAATCTTAATTTTGTATCAATATACAAAGATCAGTACCAATGTAGCCCAATACAATCTTAATTTTACATTAATATACTAGGGTCAATACCATTGTGGCCAAATATAATCTTAATTTTGTATCAACAAGTTTTGACCTCTCGCTACCAACCGACATAAACTGTTTAGGATAATTAAGAAACGGAAACTAATAGTCATGAAAACGTGTCATTTTGTTAGTTACTATGACAGTCTATCACAGTTATTTTTTAAGCTACTCAGAAATCAAGTTGCTAAGAGACAAGCAATATTTGCCTATCTAAATATAAGAGATAGATAGGGCATCTTCAAAAACCTCAAGAGATCTGCAGAATATGGCATTCAAAGATGTTTTCTTAACTTAAGATTTTTTGATATCGAGACATGTCAGCTCCTGACAGCACCCCCCTATATTACTCCAAGTAGAAGATGAGCATCGAAGAATCTCCAGTGGGAGATGATTAAATTGGTGGTAAGCCATTCTCTTGGCAAGAAAAACCACTTGCTTCAACTGTAGACAGACTTCTGTCCAAAAAGGACAAAACTTGGAAGCAGGTAAGTCGACAGCCTAGCTCTGCCAAGACAGGGTAGGTAAGTCCTTCATAATTCCTGCTCTACAACCAATGTCTGTCAGAGAAATGGGGCCAAATGGCTGAAGATTGATGCTGTAATGTATGGAGAGAAAATGGGAACTGTCCAGGCAGCCACTGGTATGTCATTTTTTAGTTTTGGAAGCTGCAGGCCCTGCACTTCCTATATAATCAGATATATTTATCCCTCTCAGGTCTCTGAGGTGGTTGAAGAATAGATAGCTAGAGTCTCATAGTTAAATTTTGAGTTGTTTAGGAATCAAGAGGGTGTTCTGGATCTAAGAAGATATTTTTTAAATTGTGA
>CAJQZJ010004755.1:4086651-4117670 GCA_907164525.1 Lophiomys imhausi
AGGTGGGGCTGAGGGGGAGGAGGGTGGAAGGGTGGGACTGGAGGGGGGAGTAGGGAGGGGATTGTGATTGAGATGTAACTTGAAGAAATAAAAAATAAATTATTAAAAAAAAAAACAAGGCAAAACAACGGGGGTGGGATGGGGGTGGCCGGATGTTCTGGAGACACAAGTCAGGTCCTCATGCTTACAAAGGAGCAGGACTTTACTCCTCTTTTCTTTATTAAGAAGATTCCCCATGCATCACATCTTGGGGATCCCCTTCTATCAGCATGATGTGTATGTGGAATGCAGGGATCACAGCAGCAGTGTGCAGGTCAGAGGACAACCCTGTGGAGTCAATTTTCTCCTTCCACCTTTATGTGGGTACTGAATTGCGGGTCAGATTCAGGCTGCAAGGTCAATAAGGACTTTAGCTGCTGTGCGTTCTCCCTGTCCCCTCTGTTCAAATATCTCAGTAGGGAACTCTCTTAATCAGTGAAAGCCACTGTGGCCCATAAGTTTTATAACTCGTGGAAATATTTTCCATGAGGTGATATTTTCTCAATCAATGTCACCAGTGTGCAAGGAGACTATTCTTAAATATGAAAAGAAACACTTCGGTATGCTTAGCCCACCTGCACGTTAGCATTTCATGTCAAAAGCATTCATTACTTGGCTTTATTTCCAAAGGGTTCTCGGAACAGATAAGAAACTCTTGAATGAACTCACACTTTAAAAACTAGGAATACTTTAAAGCCCTCTGCCTTTGCTGTCTGAGGTTTTGACAGGAAGAAGAAAAATATCCAGGTGCTCAGAGTTTGGTAGCACATCACAGTATCCCCTGTCCCACACCAGTACACACACACACACACACACACACACACACACACACACACCACACAGAGTGGGGGGAGAGAGAGAGAGAGAGAGAGAGAGAGGTTTCTTGTCACACTGGTTTCAGCAGAGCAGCATATTATCAGTCTGTGAGAATTAGAATCCACACAGAGAAGCACTAATGAAATAAAACCCCATGTGAAACAACTTAACCCACTTATGCTGGACAGTTTCAAAGATGCAGTGGGCAGAAAAACCAATTAAAAAGCCAGTTTTCATCTGCTAAACAGGCCTTCAAGGATAGCAGGGGAAGAAGGTGGTGTCAGCAGGTGGATCCTTGGCACTGAAGTTGGCTGAACCCACTGCAATGACCTGAGATGCTCCACTTTGGGAAGCTCCCGTTCTTAGCTAGTCACGGCCCTCCCCTCTACCTCATCTTGTCTGCTGGGATACAGATTCAGTAAGGACAGGGAGCAGGCTGCAGGTTATAGACCTGACCACTAGCACTTTGAATGTGGGCACACAGAGGACAAGTGACTTCCATCCTGCACAGCCTATACCTGAGGGGAGGATGGAGCAGGATGGCTGCTGTGCACTTGTCTTCGGAGGTGCATCAATCAGAGCTATGGTCTGAAAGTTCTCTGCTGCTCACACAGACACTGAGGTGGAAAAGCACTGGACAAGGCCAGCTACCAGAAACCACTGTGCTACAGGTGATCAGAGACCCTTCCTAACAAGTAAAAGCATTCCTCCTTGAAAATTCTGCTCATGTTGCCTGACTGCAGCCATTTCTAGGAGAGCTCTTTCATCTGACAGCGCAAGCCTTCCATGAACATTTCTGTCTGAAGACAGTTGGGAACACAGGGTTCTGAGGCCAGGCCCTTGCAGCAGTGAGAAAGAACGTTTAAGAAATTAATGAGCCAGAAGCCATCACCAGACCAGTTGAAGCATCCTTTAGCATACAACCTAAATTGAGTATGCACTGTGCATTTGGAACCTAGACAGAATGGATAGCACCATGGGGTATCGCTAGGAGGAACGAATAGGACTAAGATAAACTCACAGAGCTCAAATTTATGGCTGCTTATGGAGACCCCTAATGGCTTCAAGTCAAGTCAACACATTGCTTACAAACAGAACGAATGAAAACACTAGCTATGCAAGTAAGCAATTAAGTTTTATTTCTGACTTCTAAATGTCATTTCCTCTTTAGCTTTTAAACTTAACGTGTAAATTTAAAATTTCACCTTTGCCCACCCACTCTCCCAAGCAGACAGATTAAAGAGCCACTTTTAAAATGTCTTTGACTCAGCAGGGCTGCTCGAGAGAGTCAATCCTCAGGAAATAAACCCAAACAGAGAATTGTGTCAAAGGAGGGCATCGGGATTCACTCAGCACTACTGATTCCTGGCAGAAAAATTCTAACTATCTCATAATTACATTTTTTTTTACAAAGTTAAAATAAAGAACACACTTTTAGCTGATAGAATTTATTAATTTAAAACAGATGTCTGGAAGAAAAAGTGGTAGTATGGAAACATATTCCTGTCATGTCACAGGGACCTCAGGTATCGACTTCAGTTGAGAAGCACAGGGGTGGATACCCTAGAAAGGAGGGTGAATGTGTGCAGAACAGCATTCGGCACAGAGAGTCAAGATCTGCACCCTAGCACCTGCAGGACACCTGCAGGACATGGCTGAAGACCACCTATAACTCCAGCTCATGGGATCTGTCGCCCTCTTCTGGCCTCCAAGGGTACCTGCACTCACACTCACAAACCTATTCAGTCACACAGGTAGACATAATTAAAAACAAAATAAATCTTTAAGTAGAGAGGAAAGGTGACAATAAGGAGGTAAGGGCTGCCACCCAAGGACAATGAGATGCTTCATGTGTCTAACTCTAGCACTTGGGGAGGGGGGGGCAGTGAAGGCAGGAGGATCGAGAGATCAAAGTCACCTTAGTTACATTTGGGTATGTCACACTCTGTCTCAGAACCCACAGCACAAAAAGGGGGTGCCGTGAGAGAGAAAGAGAGAGTGTCCAGAGAGACAAAGGGATTGTAAATAAGGCTCACAGAGTGAAGGGTATTACACAAGCATGTAAGGTATTCTCCTAAACAGGGAATAGGAGCTGCACTACAGTTTGTTAGGGTCAACGCTGGGCCATCACTCCATCCGAGTAGCCACCTACCTGGGTGATACTCAGGGTGATTCTTTTCTTCACAAGTTTTTGTTTTAAGTTCTTGGGATAGGCCTTGCTCTATAACCCTGAACGGCCTGCTATTTACTACATAGCCTAGGCAGACCTTGAACTCACTGCAATCCTCCTGGCTCAGCTTCCCAAATGCTGAGATTATAAGCACGCTCTGTTGTGAGAGAACACAGGAGGCAGTCAGTCATGATGTTAACCAGGAAACTTTGAACTGTCTCAAAAAAGGAGCAATCAATTCTGCTCAAATGGAGTCTAAGTGAAAATGGTGGGGGGAAATATTTTAAATCCATCGATAGGGAGCCTGAGAATAACGACTTAGACAAAACCAGGCAGAGCGGATAAGAAGGGAGAACCCCAAACCCTATAGGTCTGTCTCTCTTTCTTGAACCAACTGCTTGTGTTTATGGGTGTGTCTACTCTAAATTTAATAAATTGGTTGCTTCACCTATCTTTACATTTTATTGAATTCTTCTCAACCAGGGTTCAAGAACAGAGAGACACCAATGGCATCGCCACACTCAGTTGAAGGTGATTATTTCTATTCTTTACTAATGATGTCATTGATAAACATGTCCTTCTGTCTGGCTATCATTGAGAAGGAAGACATCTGAAAAGGCCATGAGAATATGAGACCACTGAACAAGGCTCTGGGAAGCAGTTAGTGACTCAGGAAGATGGGGCCTATGGCAGGGAGAAGGAAGGATTAAGGGGTGAATAGAAGCAGAGGAAAGGATTGGTTATGAGGAGGCTCTGAAGGGAGAACAGGACTGAGTGCAGCATCAAGGACGAAGTAAGGCATAGGCCTTGCACTCTAGAGCACAGAGAATAACTTGGAAAGGGTGGGCAGAGACAGGGATGTAGCAGAGTGTGCACACAAAAGGTGGACATGTGAAAACAGGAGGGAACGCACCCACATCTGGAGAGAAGTGAAGGACGCAGACAGAATGCATCTCTACTTCTAATGCAGAGATGGTGGTGGGGAGCTGCAGAGAAAGGTGTGCTTCTGAGGTGTCAAAGAAGGACACGGGACACCTTGGACAACTGGGAATGAGTGTATCTTTATAATTAAATACCATGGAGGCTCCTGTGCAAAGCAGCACTTAGATGACATGCTAGGATATAAATAAAAGTATTAGGACAAAACACAGCCCTGAGGCAGCTTGAAGAACAGAGTTTACTGCCCGGAACTGCCCACATGGTGGAAGAAGAGAATGAGCTCCTGAAAGTTGTCCTTTGATGATCAAAAAATAATAAATAGACAAATAAAAATAAAATAAAATAAAGCCACCACAACTCTATTCTGAGAGCATCTGTCCCCTGCAATGCGACTAGACAGGCAGAACAGTGAACTGAGGGCCTTGTACAAACTGCACCTCTGGCGCTCTGCCCTTGACTTGCAGCAGCAGGATGAAGAAGCTGGGACTGAGGCCCAATGATATCAACGTCTGTCAGAGCCGGGAGACTCGGCACTGCCTGGAATATTGTGGTTACCTCAAAAAGAAAGAAACGACTTCCTGTACAGGCTAGTATTTTTATAAATTAGCAATTTGACTTAAGGCTTCAAAACTTCTCCTACTTGAAAAGCCCTGAGAAAAGCCAATACCGCTGAAAGCTAAGAGGAAAGGCACTTGATATAACCGTTTCAGGGGCAGTTGGCCCGGTTGCATTGTAATGGTTCTTCCACAGAAACATTCTATTTGTCCTCATGGGGGGCAGGGTGTTTATCTGCTTCAGTCTCCAGCTGAGAGGAAGAAATGGTTGCCCACCTAGAAACCTCAGCACACAGCCATCTGGAAAGTTCATAGTCCTCTCTTCTAGCACTAGAGTTCTTCTTAAGACCTCTATATGCAGGTCTCCCGCCCCCCTCCCCAAGGTGGCAATGTTCTAGAAACACACAGGGATCTCTCCCATCCAGTGAGTGTCCACAGCAATCACACTGAGACTGTGTTCAAGACAGCCTCCTTGTGTGTCTCCTTGTACTGAACTATCACTTATGCATGAGGCTGGTAGACAAGCTCACCCATGGCTGGGTCCTACCTGGAGCATCTGAGCATCTTCGGAAGTCATGACACCTTCCTGAACTGGACTCTTAAAGCTCATAGGTTTTGCTTCCTGTGGTCTCTGTTGAAACTAAGATACAGTTGACAACATAGCTTCCAGAAAACAATTTGAATTCATAAATTCTACAGCCCGCCCCCTCCCTTTGCCCTGCAGTATCAAAGATTATGTCACTACAAATCCCACTGAATAAACTCTGTTGCAGAGACTAAGATGTATTCAATGGGGGAGTAGCAATCTATCAGTTCATTTTAGACAGAAGCAGTGGCCAGGTGGCTTGGTATCAGAGACACACTCAAATCTCGGGGCCAATCGAAGAGGCCTTTGGGCTAAAGGTACGTGAAAAAGAAGAACAGAGGTGACTTGACTCTTCTGGGATATTGATGTTTTCCACTATTCTTTGTCTATTTGTTTCTGCTACAGAGAAGGTAGGGCATGACTCTTCTGGAAATTTCTATCTAACATCCCAGGTGCAAGGACACTCATCCCTCGTCTTTCCTTTATCTTCATTTAAATTATCAGGGAATCTACATTTGGGGAAGCGTGCATTAAGTCTTTAAGGGGGTTCGGAGACAGAGAGTGACCATCATTCACAAAGCATGATCTAAGGCATCGTGTCGATGTCAATGTCTGAAAAAGAAGGCAGATTATGTGTCAGCACCATTTATCTGCACCATCTCAGAGACTCAAGACAAGCCGGGGTAGAGCCCAGCTGTGGATTCGGTTCTCAATTACCATGGCCATATGCACTGGGTCTCCACAGGAACAGGAGGCTGTCGTGCTCACGGGCACACTACACAGATCTGCACTCTGCGTTAGAGCCAGTGTGGACAGTGGGCAGGGATGTGCATGGGTGTGTTCAGCCGGCATCTACATGACTGTGCAACCAGGATCACAGGGTAGGGGGACAAAGGTTAGCGTCCTGGCAGGAGTCCAGAACTTTGCAAGCCCACCACCTAGGTTCTAAATGGTACAGCAACCTGCTTATGCTCACGGGGCTGGGGTGTTGTATCAAGAAGGTTGACTGTGACGTGGATGGGGAGGTATGGAAAAGACAAAATGGGAAGTGGCAGGGAGCCCTGACTTGGTGCAGGGCTCAGTGTGCCCAGAGGCATTTGAATACATGGATAGAATGAGATGGCAGTGTGTGATGACTAATCTTGGTTGTCAACATGCAAACTTGGGAATTTTTTTTTTAAATGTTTCGATAGGCAGCTTGTTCCCTATATGTCTACCCTTAGCAAGTGCAGCAGGAGCTGTCTCTGACACAGACTCAGTTGTGCGTTTGTGGATCACTTTACCCTAGCTGGGCTGTCTTGTCTGGCCTCAGTGGAAGAGGAGGCAATAGTTGGGGTGGGAGGGCTCCCTTTTCTGAGGAGAAGTGGAGAGGAGAAAGGGGGAATAGGGGAGGAAGGTGGGAGTAGGAGGAGAGGAGGGAGGGGTCTGCATTTGAGGTGTAAAATTTGATTAATAAAGAAATATAAAAAATGCTTCCATCAAAAACATATCTGTGGAAAATTTTGATTGTTAATTAATGTAGGAGAGCCCAGCCTACTCTGGGCAGCACCATCCCTAAGTAGGTACGCTTTGGCTGTATAAGCTCATAAAACACATTTCCCCATGTTTTCTGCTTCAGTTCCTGCCCTGCATTCTCAATGAAACCCTGGAAGTATAAGGTGAAGAAACCCTCCCCTCCCCTAAGTTGGTTTGGATCATGGTGTGCTTCACAGCAATAGACTAGTAAACCAAAACACTATGCCTGCACTCAGGTGAGGAGGATCAGAGTCCCAGGCTAGACCCCACATTACTGCCACTATGGTGTCATCACACAGAAACTGCATGCATACAGTGAATAAAGACAGCACCATAAAATAATGCTGAATTAGGACAAGCAAAGGCTAGGGTGTCTGAAAATGAATCAGACTGGCCATGTCTAAACACTGTTATTCCTGCATAGACCAGACCGCTGGAGCCTAAGGGCCGAGGCTGCCTTAGTCTGGGGAAACGCTTGAGTTTGAAATGTCTTGAGGAGATCCTAGTCCGGAGGTCTTATCCTGTAATTACTGAAAAATGGAAGATGGAAGATCCCACCAACATGGTTCCCACAGCAAGTACCAACAGCACCAAGATGTCTAGATGTCTGTCCATGAAGAAATGATACATTTGCTATCTCCAGAGAGAATAAACAATCTGCATCCGTGTTATCAACAAGCATAGACTGCAGACCCAGAGTAAAATGCGGGTCACTGAAAAACCTCTGAGACTCAGCTCACAAAAAGAGTTAAAACTAGGAGCAAAAGGAAGCCAAGTGGTAGTGAACCCCAAACCTACAGACACACCACAGCTGAAAGAGGGAGGACACAGTTGAGGGAGTGGAGTACCCCAGGTATCCAGAAGTGTCACATGGAACTGTCCCAATACTCTCCGAACTATAGATACGTTCTCTGTGCTCATTTTCATCTGGGTGCGGTCTATAAAAATTTGGAAACGGTACAGCGAACATGAACAACCAGTTGGAATAAGGTACAAATGTCCATACAAGAAAAGCTCATGACCTTACATGCTGAGCATAGTCAAAAGAACACCATTCCCCAAAGCATGTTTCCCAGAACACTGACCATCTGACCATGGTGTATGTGCCAGCCAGCTTTCCACTGCTATGAGAAAACAGAAAAATAGGTGTGGTGGCACACGCCTATAATCCTCACACTTGGGAGATGGAGGCAGGAGGATTAAAACAGAAGCTGGAGGTCAGCCTGGAGTACATGAGTGCACAAGCAGAAAGAGTATACACCTGAAAGGATCAGGGAGGGGTGGGAGCAGGGAACAGAAATGCTTTGATGTTTTGTATCCATTTGATAGGATATTTTTACTCATTAAAAGGTATGTATTACTGCTCAATGTTTTAATTAGGGAGACATTTTCTTTTCATGTGAAAAGAAGTGAACAGAAGAAGCTGGGAACCATCATGGTGAGAGGCAGAGAATCAGCATGCAAGCAAGAGAGATGTTGTGCATCCTTTGTGGGGAAGAGGGCTAGGGAGTGGAGACAAGATGGTGTTGACCAAACAAGGCAACTTGACAAGAACCTTTAAGTCCTTAAGGAAAAGGCCTCTAGCATGGATGGGCAGAAGTGCGAATTTGGTAAATTTGTCCTTCATTGGAGAATGGTCCGAAGAATCATTTAGAACATCCACAAAGGAGACAATTGCTTCTGAATGGCTTAGGCAGCAAGGAAAGGCAGAGGCTGAACTCTAGCAGGTTTCTCTAGCAGAGGTGAGCTCTAGAAAACATGGAAGGTACTAAGGGAATGGGGTGAGGTGTGTGGAACACACTCTCACGGAGCAACTGCCTGCCTGCCTGCAGGATCAAAGGCTGCTTATGTTAAAGGAGACATGTCTTCAAAATCAGTCGGCATAGAAAATCGTGCAGCATTTTTAATGAGGCATTGTTATCTCCTGCATGAGTATAGTACTGAAATGAAAAATCATTTGTCTTTTGTCATTGTAATAAAATAATAACAATTATGGAAAAAATCAGTTGGCATTGTATATCACGGGATTTTATATTCACCCAAGCACATGGAAGTACAAAGTAATGTACGAAAAACAAAAGTAACAGCATTGTCGCATGGTGGTTTGGTATTGGTTTGCTTCTAAAAACACTCTCTCTCTTTTTTAGGTTTGAGAAAGACAATTCTTAAAATAATTTAACCCTTTCCATTACTGAATACCACCTCACAGACAGAATCACTGAGCCAGAACTGAAGACTTCCATTTCCCTCTCAGAGTCTTTGAGAAAATGTGCGCACACACACACACACACACACACACACACACACAAGCTTACAATAGGTAGTTTTAAAAGCTAAGTAAGATAAAACCAACTCCACAAAGCATAATGACAGAAGCTAGTCTTGAGCAGCATGGAAACTCAGATACTTCAGAAGCTTACGATGTGGTTACCATAAAGATAACACTGAAGATAAAGCTGAAATATATTCCATTCGTGCAGCCTTAGCCACACAGTGCAGAGTGCAGTGTGCCTGGCTTCCTCGGGCAGTGAGGAGCTGACTGAAAACTGGGCTTATCACAAGAAAGGACAGTGCTGCTCCATGTTCATATTTTGGGCAATGTTCAAAATTCCAAATCTGAAGTCTAGCTTCTCCTGACTTTCCCAACATGGAAATGACTAGAACCCATTAGGTTAACCATCACAGTTAGCTAACAGATACAAAGTCCGGCACCAGACACACCCCTTTTTGGTGGACATAAAATGAGGTTAGCCAAAGTAAACTTAATTTTACTTACAGTTTCAAATAGCAGAAGTGACACCATATGGAACAAGAGCCCCTGGGGCAGTGGGCCAGGGAAGACAGTTCCCTTGGTGCAGACAGACATAGGTTTCACATACAGAGAGGTGAAGACATGGTGAGAAACAGGTAAGGGTCTGTGGGTACTTGGCCTCAGCAAATATTCAAAGGAGGGTACAGACTCCAATCCAGGGACAGATGGATGGCGGGAGGACCCATCTCAGGGACAGATAGACAGGGGGAGCACTGAGGACCCACCCCACTAACTTTCCTCTTCACCAAATGAGCCCATTCCTGTTAGTATGTTTTTAAAAGAAAATTATGGTATCAGGATTTTTCTTATTTGACCAATTATCTAATCTATAATTTCTGCTATAGAAAAATCAATGCCTTCAAAATTCAATACTATAAAGGCTGTTAAATGTCAAAGGCAAATTTGACAAGAATTAAAAGCACCAAGACTGTCTATTTTTCTCTCAGGGGTACCCAGATCCCCGAGGTAGAGACTTAAATCTAGACCTCTCCAACCTGGTGATGCTGTTAGAGCAGAAAACAGTGTCCAGCAGAACTGCCACGGGCAGTAAATACCTGGAAAGGTGAAATCTCTACAGGTGCCTAAGGGCATCAACCCCCAACCCTAGAACTTTCATTTGGGAAGCATTTGGAGGAATGTCATACAGATAGATACATAAGACACAGAAACACCACATACCTAGGGAGATGCCCTTGGCTCCCCTGCCCTTCTCACCAGGGCGTTCCCAGCCCAACTAGGACCTTAAAGAATGGAGATCTGCCCATTGGCATGCTTTTAGAGGTCTGCTTTTCCAGCTAATCCCTGCAAGTCAGCAATACTCTAATGCACACTTACTGCAAACAGGATACATCTCCTGTGAGGTGTCCTAGATAAAATAAAGAAAGGAAAGGCTTGGCAAGATGGGTCAGCAGGTACAAGCACTTGCTGCTAAGCCTGAGGATCTGAGTTCAATCCCCATGACTCACTTGGTTGAGGGAGAGAAGTAGCCCCCATAAATTGTCCTCTGACCCCACCCACATGCTGTGGCACCTGCTTGTCCCCTCCCCCATAAGTGCAATAAAAACAAACAAGGGGTTAAAAGAAAATAAGACAAAATCAAAAGCATGTGTAACATTCCTAATTCATTAAGTCACTTGTCACATATTCAAAAAACACCAACCCAAACTTTCATTGTAGTATTTAAAAGAAATTAGTAATGCCTAGAGAGGGAATTTGTATTATGCAGGAAAGAAACTTCATGACGCTATAGGATCTTGGGAGGTGGGGAGAGGAAGAGAGAGAAAGGAGGAGAGAGAGAGGAAAGGAAGAGAAAGAAGGGGGGAAAGGAGGGAGAGAGGAAGAGAGGGAGAGGGAAAGAGGATAGGAAGAGGGAGAAGACTGAACACTCAACAGCATCCTCCTGTAACCTCAGCAGCCAAGGCATCATGCAGGAGGAGACAATGAAGGACTTGACCAAGGCTCAGTACAGACCACAGCCATGGTGGATGGTACCCAGGAAGCAGTTGGGATGCAGAGGAAGGGCCACACAGGAGAACTGAAAATCCATAAACAAGAAGCCGCAGGAGAAAGAAACTGCCCTGCCCCGACCAACTCCCTACAGACAGACAGACCCCGTTGTCTGGGAGCTACCTCCTGACATTCAGAGGCATAGCCCCCTTCTGACTCCATCATCATCAAATCACAAGGAGCACCACATTTCCACAAGAAATTTTCAGTCATCATTCCCTTTACAGCCCCTTAATGCCTCATGTCACATCCTAGGCTCTCCACGGCTTCAGTGGGAGTCATTTGCAGAGCCAACAAGGGGCCATTCTTTCCAAGATGAGCACTGGGGCCACCTTTCGTGGCACAAATGACGCCTATGGCTGATGCTGACGGCAGCTGAATGAGGTCTTTACAGTAGTTTCCATAGGTAATGGGGCAATAACCACCAAATTTAAGACTACATAAAAAATTTCATTCTTTCAGTGAGGAAACCAAGAAACTAGGAGAAGAAATCTTTTTCTTTTTCTTTTCTTTTTTTTTTTCCTGATCGGTTGGAGAGGGGGAGAAAAAGACAGACAGAGAGACTGGCAGTAAATCACAATGGCACAGACTAGCAATCAAGAGAGATTTATAACTGATTCTAGGGACACAGCAACTGTGTATGGGGTTTCCCTAGTCAATAATCAGCATCTTTGGAGGCTCAGACTTACAGGAACTGCAAGCTGCAGTGGGTCTGCTAAGGTGAGTGAACATTAAGGTGTCAAGGAGGCTCTTAGGCTGAATTTGTCAATTTCAGAGAGTCTAAACATCCAGGTGGGGGTGCAATTGAGAGGCAGTATGCACATGCCTCTGAATTGCCTCCAAAATCATTGGGATCCTTGCATTCTGTCTATAAATTCAACTGGGCCCTTGTGGGAAACCTTTAATTTTACACTGTTTATGATGGAGCTCTTGTTGATGTCAATCACATTTGTGGCTGTTTTGTACTTTTATTCCTTATCTACTTTCCCAATCCATCATTTTAACATTTGAGGGAAAAGGGAAGAAGGGATTTGGTGGTCCTCCTGCCTTTTATGCACCCCTCTCTCAGGTATGCCGTGACACCCCCCTGGCTCAGCATTTGATTCTGACAACAAAGGAGAGATGGACCTTCAGCCTCAAGCACATGTCCCAAAAACCACCAAGCAAGGCCAAGAACATATCCTACCCTGTTGCTCACAGGCTCTCAGATTCCTCCACCCAGCCTATTCTTCCGTTCAGTCTTCATTCTTGAAAGAGATTGTCCATTGTACAATGACCCCAGAGTTTGCTCTCTTTCAGGAAAACCAAATTTAGGTACTCCCATGTGTCCCAACACACTTGAATTTTCAATCTGAAACCCCAAGGGCAAGCTCAGTGTCTAGCCTGTATAAATTAAGCATTCAGAGTCATTCTGGAAATCTCTGTGTAAGGACCATGAAACCAGCTCTCAAAGGGACTACTTAAGGGCTGAAGGAGAGGAAAACCACAAAAAATGGCCCCAGGAATTCAGACGGATTTCAGACAAGATAAATGGTTCTTGGGTTAGACACGGTTGGGAAAATGCAGAGTAGGGAAGTCCTCACAGCCAGGTAAACAGAAAGCCATCACCTAAGACAGTCTGTGCTGACAACCATTTGGTATTTTAGAGCTCTATGGAGAGTGAACTGATTTTAATGTATGGTGATGTTAAACAGAATTAATGTTAGCAACTCAGAAACACTGCCATAAAATTAAGTTTATCTTATATCCCTAGGGGACACCACAAGGTACTAACAGATGACAGAGTGTGGAAAAATTCCAAAGTGGGATGGAAACTCTCAAAGATGCCTGGGGAACTCACAGAGCACCAGACCACAGTTTGGGGCATGTTTGAAAATAAACTGAGGGTTGGAGAGATATCTCAGCGAGTAAAAGCACTTGTTACAGAACTGTGGGGATCTGAATTTGAATCTCCAGGTCCCATGTGAAGGGAGGCGCTGTAGTCTATAGCTCTAATTAAAATACTTGATGGGGAACATACAAAACAGAGGCAGGAAGATCCACAAAAATCCGCGGAGCTGCTTCCTTGGTGTACATAGAAATAAAACAACAGGAGACCCTGCCTCAAACAAGGGGGAAGGTCAGGACTGATAACCAGTGCTTTTTTGTGATCTCTGCATTCCAGTTGTGGCACAGGCATATGTGCACTCACAAATAAACACACACACACACACACACACACACACACACTCACAAAATGATGCAGGGTCATGGCATCTCAACTTCTTGTTGAATAAAAGTCTATAGTATTAAACATAACCTTAAAAAGCACATTTGTTTGATTATTGATTCTTACTTTAGTGAAAAAAATAGGAAGCTTATGCTTAATAATTTTTCATATGGTTACAAGAAACAATTATAGAAACTTAGCTATTTATCTCAATTGTTTAGAAACTATCAAAACAAAAAATCCATATATCATATCTGTCATCATAGTAGCTCCCACATTAAAAGCCTACAGCAAAGACAGTACATTTAGCTGCGTGAAACATTTAAATAAATCAGTTGGAGATGAAAAGCCAATATTAACAGCATTGTCCAGTGTTCTGGAGGAGCAAACAGCCTCAGCACACACACACATCTCCTTAAAGAGATGGCTGCACTTTGCCTCCAAGAGGCACCCTGTTTGCACAGTCAGGAAAGCACAATTCTCTGGCTCCCACTGAGAAAGATTTCAGGGGCTGGAGCGATCCTCAGCAGTTAAGAATGCTTACTCCTCTTGCAGAGGACCAGGGTTCAGTTCCCAGCACCTACATTAGGCACTTCTAGGGAACGTGATGGCCTCTTCTGGCCTCTGAGAGCACCAACAGGAACATGGTGCATATAAACTTCCAGAGGCACCTCCCCCCCCCACACACATACACAGCCATCTGTTGTCAGAAACAATCTTTGACAGAATACACTGTTCTACTGCTCAAATCCCAAATGAGGTGGGTTTAGTCTAGAATGTACTGCAATGAAAAAACAAAGGAGGGAAAACAGCATATTTTCTTAGGATAATTTAAATCATTCTTAAAATTGGGGCCTATCTTAGGGTTTCTATTGCTGAGAAGACACACCATGAGCACAGCAACTCATAAAATAAAACATTTAACTGGAGCTGACTTACAGTACAGAGGTTTAGTCCATTATCATCGTGACAAGAAACATGGTGGCATGTAGGCAGACATGGTGCTGGAGGGGTAGCTTACAGTTCTACATCCAGATCAGCAGGCAGCAGGAAGAGAGACACTGGACCTGGCTTGAGCATCTGAGACCTCAAAGCCCACCCCCAGTGACACACTCCCCCTAACAAAGTCACACCTTTTAATAAACCCACTGCCTATAAACCTATGGTGGCCATTTTCATTCAAACCACCACAGGGCCCATACACGGTAACAGAAATGGGGTTGGCAGCTCACTTCTCTAAGAATAGGATCTTAGATTCCCAAGCTTCTGATTTGTTCAAAAGACAGCACCATGTCTTTATATACCCTGTACTAACAAGCTCCAGCTTTGCAACACCTTGGAAAGCAGCACAGACTAGGAATCTTCCTTGTGTCAAGCAACCTGTTCTTGAGTCTTCTTGGGCCCCATTAGCAGTTCCTGCCTCAGGAAACTGCTGGAGACAAGGATCTCCCCACATATCTGGAAGAGGAAGAGTGTTTCCTCTAGAAGTCACATGTTTTACCAAGTGTGCCCAGCATTTTCACACTGGGAAACCATGTTGTCATTATAAAGTTCATACTTACAAACTGCACATCATCTCATCATCATCATTATTTAGAAATCTTACAACATTTAGAGTACATTTTCAATTTCACTAAGTATAATTCACTAAAAAAAAAAAAAAAAAAAACTCAGGTTAGACATCTGGTCAACCTCTGCCACTTACTCAACCAGATGATATGGGGAGTCAACACAGCACAGGAAAGTTCAGCTCCAATCTGCTCACCCACTGTTCTTATTGGCTCTGATCTACAATATCAAACTTAATTTATTTGTCTACAGCAAGGAGAGGGGAGCCTGAGAGCCATAAGCTTGAACCAAGGAACTTAACTAGTCAATTAGAGCCTCATTCTTCTGTGTGTGCTGGAGTTGGCAGTAGAAAAAGTTCCAGAACCAAAAACTCTTCATTAGCACCTGGAGACCAAAAAAGAAAGAGGCAGTGACATGAACCTATAAGTGAAGAGGATGCTTCTTCACTATTTTCACAGTGTGAATGAGTCAGAAATCTTATTTTAAGGGATTTGGAAGCATCACCAACAATTTCATGTGAGAATATTTACTCCATTGGGAAAGAGAGGAAAAGGTGTCATTAAAATTAATTATTTTGTTTTCATAGTTAGATGCAGGGAACAAGATAAATCTCAATAAACTTGATCTTTTATGAGAACGCCAGAGCTTAACATCATAGGCCATGATATCTAATAAAGGGGTGATTTTTTGTTTTGTTTTGTTTTCTCATGCTCATCAAGTGTAACCATATAATCTGTATTCAAATGAGTGTAGAGACCTGAGCTCAGGACTTCCCAGAGGTTTCATCACTTGCAAACACTGAAAGATGAAGGGAGTCCCCAGTGGCCACTGAGGACAGCATCCATTTCAGTCTCCTGACTTGCCCTCTGCCTCCCCATTTATTTATAAACTGCTTAGTTTTAAGGAATCATTTTCAGTAGATAATAAATTACAAAACAAAACCTGGGAGTCACACTGAAAACACAGAATGAACTTGTATTTCCTGCTATCTTCACACGGAGTAAGAGGCTGTCTAATCACACGCATTCAAACACACACACACACACACACACACACACACACACCCCTATATACATGTATATATCCTACACTGTAAAGCAAACTGACTTTCTGGTTTCTTTGCTTAATCTACTGAAATACTTAGGCAATGGATGCTGAGAAAAAAAAAAGTCTCTATCACCTAAACAAAAGGAAGCCCCTCATCACTCTTCCTTCTTTCAAGATGTGTGGATCTTGGAGAATCCCACTAAAGTTTCCTTGCATCAAAGGGATGTGACTGCTACAACAGCGGGGTTCAAAATCATATTCTAACTATATGCACTTCAGATTATTGACACGAGCTATTTACAAATGAAGAACGGTAAGCAGCATTTACAAATACATTCCCATGCTATTCTTTGAATCCTGGGAATAAAATTGCACATCAAATGTGTTCATAGAAATGTTTTTTATTACTTTAGCTGAAAGGCACACTGGAACTAGCAGAGGGGCATTGAGAAGTGAGGTCTAAAGACTCATGCTCCTTGGAGTGTAACATCTCCAAAAGGTACCTCGACTTGGATTAGACTGAATGGAGAGATCCCTTGCCTTTGGGGCAATAGGACTATAGTAATGACTGACCTGCTCATCTAATCTCCAAGAATTAATAGTATGAAAAAAAATTTAATAATAAAAATGGAACTGAAAATCTGTGTGTGGACTTAGAAGTCAGCAAATATAAATGGATATTTACAAAAACATTCATACGGTTCCAATGTGGACTTAGGCATTTAAAAACAAAAGCCATGTATTCCCACACTCAGGATCCACACTCCCCAGTAAACATAACATCCAAAGTCAGGTAATCAATTTGTAGACCCAAATTAGCAAAATAATTTATTACACTGAATATCAAAATGTCAAGGATGGGTAATTAGAATTATATGCACAGCAAGCTACTGGAGGAGGAAGAACAGGAGGAGGAGCAGGAGGAGGAGGAGCAGGAGGAAGTGCTGTCCAAATTAGCTGGGGCTCAGGAATGAAAACAGGCAGGAATTCTACTTCATAAAGGCCACAGTAATATGACTTTTTTACAAGTGGCATAGAAAACTTTGAAGAAGAAGGGCTCTGTGGTATATACAGAACATGTATGTTGCGATGGATCATGAAGACAATGTGTGATGTCACTGAAATCATATGGGTGAAGCAGAGTCCCCGATATGAAAGGATCCTGGTCTGTTGTTGTTTCCACTCCAGATTTCACTCTAACGTACAAATGATAGGTATAGTGAGAAGAGTATGTTTAGCAAGGAAGTAGAAAACAAAACAAAACCAATTGGCCAGATTCTTCCCGGCATGCAGCAGAGAGCTCAGCAGAAAGCTTGACTGGGGTCAGAGTATGTCCCATGAGTGCACTGGGCTGCTTCCATCATGGCCTGGAACAAAGCTCAGGACAAAGGTCTTTGGTATTAACTCAGGGAAGGTGAGAACAATGAAGCAGATTACAGTAGATGCCCAAGTCAAGCTACACTAACTCACCATATATATTCTACAGCAATGTCAAGGAGAGGTAAAACTAAGGAACTGAGCAAAGTAGTTTGGCATCTGAATCCAGGCTCCATCACGTCCTAGCTGGTGGCATTGGAGAAACCGCTTCCCTTTTCTGATTGACATCTGTGGAAAGTTTGTCTCTGTTTCACAGCCTTCTCATGAGGACAGAAAGGACTGGGACACAACTTGCTCATCACAAGAGGAGAATATCATACACATCTAGTATGATATCTTCTCCCTTTCTCCTATCCCCTCCTGCATAGCTGGGAAGGTTAGGGACAAACAAGGACAAACTAGGAAACCCCTATGCTGGATGCTGCAAGACAAGTACTTCCCTGCCCTAGTCTGAGTTCAGGCCTCTGAGAAATGCTCCAAGCTGCCACCTAGCATCTGTCCAAGGACAGACCTCAGAAGGAAGAACAGAGGACAGTATTACACAGAATGGATTGGAAGACATGGACTGAAATTTAAGAGCAATTTTTATCCCTTTTTGACCCAGTTCTGGTTAAAGGTGTCATCTCTGGCCTGAGCAGATGAGCTGAGAAGCTGAGCTGTAGCAGGCTCAGAGAGATGGGAGAGACCGCAGCAGGAGTAAACACTGCGAATGTCCCTGTATCCAGCTATTGCCTTAGCAAAAGGCTTGTTCCTCAGATTACACAAGGATGGTGAGAAAGCTCAGTTGCTTCCATAGCCCAGGCTGAATGAACTAAAGTCAGCCAGACAGCTACTGCAGGCTTTGCCTCCTTGGTTCGTGCTGCTGCTGCTGCTGCTGCTGCTGCTGCTGCTGCTGCTGCTGCGGGGGAAAAAGGGCGGCGGGGGGGGGGGGGGGGGGGGAGTGAGAAGCCTGAGGTTGTTTTGTTGTTCTGAGGCCGGCTCTTGCTCTGTAGCCCTGCATGCCTTGAACTCCTATCTCAGGCTCCAGAGCGCCAGGATTACAGTCATGAACCACCACGGTGCCCAGCTGCATGTGGATTTGATGAGAGCCCAGCACGTGTAGGTTTGGGAGAGTGCCAGGAGTACATACCCACTCCATCCTTCCTCACCAAGCACAGCTGCTGCAGTTGTTAAAGGCAAGCTAGACCTACCAACATCCTCTTTAAAAGGGAAAACATCTCATTTCCTTTAGAAGCTTCTATTTGCAGTGATTGGTTTAGAAAACCTGGGATTTTAACTAGTCTTCAAGATGCTCAGCTTCTCCCAAACTAATTAGATTAGTGGTCAATAAACCATCTCTATTCTCTCACCTTAGAAGGAAAAGAAAACTGAGGAAAGGAGCATCAGAAGGGTGCACAAGCCGCTCTCCTCCAACAGGAGAAGATCTAGTGACCTGGACAACAAGCAATTGTGGGTAGAAAGCTTGACACAGATGGAGACTCAAGCAAGATACAAGTCCAGAAGGCAGAAGGTCGATGACAAATGAAATGACTGAAGAGGGCGTCTCAGTCGTCTGCTGGGCTAAGGGGAGGCCTGGCTGCAGTGCCTTTTGAGCATCCTGCCTGTCTTGTTCTTGAAGGAGAAAGCAGAGCTTCCATATGTTATTGCTCCCACCCAACAGGGGCTCATCAGTGTGAGGTCCCTCTCCTTTGTGGAAGTGTGTTGTGGGTTAATCATGTCTGCAGCTGGAGTCTCTGACCTGGAGGGGGAAAACCGCTCACCACAGACAGTCCCACCTTGAGTCACTTGGGAACATTACAGCAGGAGGTAGGCAAATTATTCCCAAGTGAGCTCGGTCACAGGGGTATCTGAGAGTCAGGAGGGCCAGGGTTCGGTGGCAGCTTCCCTCAGAACTTTCTCACCTGCAGCTAAGTGTGCAGGGAGTCTGCAAAGCCCTTCTTTTCCCTTTTCCCTTGGGTTTTGGCTTCAGATATGGAAGCTCATCTCACTGATGAACAAGCCACTTCATTTAAGGAGATGTATTATAAGGCATGGTGAGGATGCGGTGACAACATTTAGACAAAATACAATGAGATGAAAGGACACCTGGCTCACATATGGGAATGAATGTGCAAGCAGGTCCCCAGGTTCTGTATCATTAGCCTCCAACGGTAGCCACCAGCTTCATACGAAGCACTAAAAACATCTTCCTTGAACTCCACTTGAACAAATCCTGTGATACACACTCTTCTTTTTCCACCTTTTCTTTTGAAAAGTGTGTATTGGCAGTTTGCCTTGTGTATCATATGCATGCAGTGCCCTCAGAAGCCAGAAGAGGGCATCAGTGTCCCTTGGAGTAGTGTTACAGACAAATGTGAGATGTAAAATGTGATGGGAATGGAAGTCTGATCCTTTGTTAAGAGCAGCTAGTGCTCTTAACCACTGAGCATGTCTACAGCAAATTAATGATATAATGCTTGTTCTGCATAATGTTTCTGAAAGTCTCCTGGCCTCAGAAGGTAATGATTTTGTGGTGGATGTTTCTAGATAATACTCCACACTTTGACAAAACCAAGAAACACTTACACATTTGCTTCTTAGTAGGTATGTATGTTACCTTCAGTTTGGAATTAAAACTACTCGGAACATTCTGGGACACACACAAGCACACGCAAGCACACACACACACACACACACACACACACAAAATGAAGTTTATCATACTCTGTTGGTTTGGTTTTGTTTTTGAGGCAGGGTCTTTGGTAGTTCAGGTTTGCGTCCAACTTGCTATATAACCAAGGATGATCTTGAACTTCTAGTTCTGTCTTCAACTCTCAAGTACTGAGTTTGCATATATATATACCACAAGGTCTGGCTTCTGCAGGCTGAAGATAGAACCCAGAGCTGTGCATGCTAGACAAGTACCCTATTAACCTATATCTTCTGACCAATTTATTGGTTTGGAATTTCAAGATGCCCACACTTCCAGGAAGTCAAAAGAACAGACTCTGTGGGTTAGATAGCATGAATTTCCTTGTAGTTTTATTCTCTGTATGCCACTACCTGTGGGAAATCTCCCTTAAAATGGCTATTTTCTCCTTTGCAAGACTACCTTTTGTAGCAAAATTCTGAAGCAAAATCTAAGAAACCAATTTATACCTAATTGATTCCTAAAATGAGTCCACTTTCTTTTTCTGAGGAAGCTGCACATAAGGACTCATTATAAACCCTTAATATATACATCTGTTCTGTCCAGTCAAAAACAATGCTGCAAAGAGCATCCGCGGGCAGGTAGAAGGCCAGAACGCCACCCCCGGAGAAAGCCCCTAACACAAGGCTTGCTTTAAGATCTGAGCATGATGGTGCAGCAACCTTACCTGCATGGATAGTTACCCTTAGTCCAAGGTCCAGTGAGGCATCTTCTCATCAATATCTTAATTAGTGATGGTGGACTTAGTGATGCAATAGGTAAAGGGATTCATACATTTAATAAAAGAGATGTATCAGTGGCCTGCTTATGACTGAGACAGAATTCATGACAAAAGCAACTTAAAGAGGAAGGATTTGTTTGGGCGTGGTCTAGAGGTACAGTCCACCATGGTGGGGAAGGTAAGATGGCAGGCTGCTCCCAGGTACATGGCAGTAGATGTATGAGGCTGAAGCCTCCAGTAGGGGATGGGAAGCGGAATCCCACTAGAAACCTCAAGGACTACCCCCATACCCTACCCTGAGATCTATCCTCCACCTTCCAATTCTCCCACAATTTCCCCAAACATTAGCAGCAGCTGGGGACCAAGTGAGCCCATGCAGGGGCATTTTATGTCTAAACTAAGATAACAACAGACTTAGCAACATTTGAAGTCACTGGGTAGTTGAACTCAGAGCACTCATAGCTCAACTAAAACATCTTCCAACCTGCCAGCCACAGCATTTCATCTTTTCCTCCCCTAGGGAGCCCCTGCAAAAATCTTCACTGACACTGTCCCTAGAGATGCCTAACCAGCTCACAGTGCCACTTGTGGCTGAGCTCCAACCTCTTCTGCACACCTCTCTGTCTGCCTAATTTAACTCAGGGACCCCAAACCTTTTAGTTTCCATGATCACTGGTGCCAATTAACAACATTATCAGCTTTTCAGTGACATACTTAAGAAATAGAAAAGGGGTTTCAATTTTATGGATTTATAATAAAGTAAGATTTACAGAAAGTTTTCTGGACACTTGACAGAATTTCCAAAGATGTAACAGTACATGGGTTGGCGGGGGGGGGGGGGGTGTCAGGCAGGAATCCTTGCCATTTGCTGTTACACAGCCCCAAGTCCCTACACACTCCCTTCTGTTTTCCATCTGGGTAGCAGAATCTATTCAGGTTTATAGTCAGGGCTACTATTGCTATGATGAAATACCATGACAAAAGGCAATTTGGGGGTGAAAGGGTTTATTTCATTCACAGTTCCATATCACTGTTCATCATCAAAAGCTGTGAGGGCAGGAACCTAAGCAGGACAGGAACCTGAAGGCAGGAGTGGATTTAGAGGCCATGGAGACCATGCTACTTCCTGGCTTGCTCTCTGTGGCTTGATCAGTCTGTTTTCTTATAAAACCCAGGACCACCAGCCCAGGGATGGTACTGCGCACAATGGGCTGGTACCACCCAGTTGGGCCCTCCCCAATCAATTGCTCATTAAGAAAATGCCTTTCAGCTAAATCTTATGGAGATATTTTCTCAATTGAGGTTCCTTCCTTTCAGATAACTCCAGCTCAGCTTGTGCCAAACTGACATAAATGCAGCCAGCACACAGGCCCTTTACCCAGCCAGATCACAAAAGCCTCCTGGGCTAAAGAAGAAAAGAGGCTTTCATTAGAATTGGAGGAATCTGGGTCCTAAGGGGCATTTTAAAGAGTGGGAGGGACAGAGTCTAGATTCCCCAGGCTTGGCATTCCTTCCCTAACCACTACATCCAGCTAGATATCAGGGAGGACCTTGAGCCTGAAGCTGGGGACAAACAAGACCAGATACTCCAGTGGAGCTGGGGTAAGCACCCAGCTGCAGGCTCAGGGGTCTCTCTGACATCTGGCTATGCCTGGTGGTACATCTAGAGCAATCTTCTTTTGCCCAGGAACATGGGTCTATATCCCAAAGGCTAGCTACCGAGAGAGACATGCAAAGGGAAGATATTTTAGAATGTCCTCCTTCTGGAACACCTGGGCATGTCACCTTACAGAGATAGTACAGCATCTCATAGAAAGTCCTTTAAAAGAACTGAGGCTGTATATAAAAACAGGGAGCCAGTTTCTATCAGCATAGTTTATGAGGATAGAGCAATGGAGTAGACTAAAATACTAAGATGGGATACAGGGATAAAGGGATATATAGACACAAACAAGAGTCTATCTCCTGTCTGGTAAGGTGTGTATGTGGGAGGTGAGTAAGAGCATTTCCCATCTGAACTCCCAATTCACTGGCCAATGCTTACCACCTTGTAAACAGCGGGGGCTACTTTCAAGTATGGTCTAGGTAGGGCTAGGAGGCTTGTATCCAGGGATACTTAGTCCCAGTGTCTGCCACTCAGCCCTGCTACGCATCAGGGAAGATCCCAAACCTGTAGCAGAGAGCTCATAGATATGGTGGAGCTGGGGATAAGTGACTGGAGTTGTTCTCTGTTTATGCTAGAGAAATCTCTTTCCCAAGTGTACTTAGCTCTGATCAAAACAAAACAACCCCCTACCTCCTCCTGCTACCTCTCCAGAGGGAGGGGGACAGAGGGACGAGGAGGTCCAGATGAGAGGCAGTAGAGATGCCTGCTCTGCATGTCCACAAATTGTCAGGATGCAACAGACCTGGTAGGCAGGCAGGCATTCTCTACTTTGTCCCCAGACCACTAAGAAGGTCTGCCTTCCTTATTTGAAGGGTAGACTCCTGGTTGATCACAGACTTAGAAAAGCAACTGAGCGACCCTGATCCACAATCTCTCCAAAGACTTGCCCTCTTGTCTACTCCCACTTAGGGCATTAACTACCCAGCAGGGGTAGGTTGGTTGACACCGCAGGAAGCCATCAAGCAGAGTCTACTGCAGACAGCCCTCTCCTGAAGAGGAAATTCAGAGGGTCCCCTTGACAGCCTGAGGTGGCTCCTGGGTAGACTCAACAAGTTCCAGGTACCGCGCAGCGCCGCCTGCAGCCCAGAAACCCTAGGATGTGGCAGAAGAGCTCCGCGCGCAGGCGGCAGCCAGCGGCTGCTTCCAGCACCTCCTCCTTCTCCTCCTCCTTCTGCCCGCGATCTGGCTCTGGCTGGAGGGGCTCCTTCACAAGCAGGGCTCCCGCCCCACGCACGCGGCCCGGTCCGCCCCCGCCCCACCCCCGCCCCACGGGCCCTGGGGCTCCGCCCGCCTCGGTGGCAGGCGAGCGCACAGGCGGCAGGCGTGCAGCTCCAGGTGCCCTCTCTCCAGTCCTCTGACCGCCCGGCTCCAGAGTAGCCTAGACCTGGAGCGGCGGCCAGGACTCCCCTCCCGCTCCCTCCCCCTCTCCGCCCCCTCCTCCCGGCCCGGGCTCCCGGATCTCGCCGAAGACAATTGCAGTAAATGAGGACATCTGAGGAGCACGGAGCCGGGTGGCTGTGGCTGGCTCCGCCGCGCCGCGATCGGGCGAGCGCGCGGGCGTCCCCGGAGCCGGCCGAGCCACTGCCTCCCCGCGCGCGTGGCTAAGCAGGAGCCGGAGGGACTCGAGCTGCGGCGCGGGGGCCGGCCGGGCCCGGCCCGTGGCACTGGAGGGGGCGGGCGGCAGGCACGCAGCTGGCCAAGTCCTCCCAGACGAGCCTCCTTCTGCGTGAGCCTAGTGGTCCTTGCCGTGGATGCTCTGTCCCGAGTGCTCCGTGCCAAGCCGGGCTTGCCAGGGTCCCCGGCAAGACATGCCCGAGCCAGGCGCTGCACCGACCTCCACTTATCAGTAAGCAGCCAAAGGTAAGCAGAGCCCAGCATGCCCTCCTCCAGCACCCCGGACCCCACTGTACTTAACCGTGGGCAGATGGGCACAGACCCTGGCTGGTGCGCACGCACTCGCCACTAAACCGGCTTTGCTTTGAGTCTGGGGCAGGCGGGTGTAGCTTTGCTTTGAGTCTGGGGCAGGCGGGTGTAGCCGAGTGCTGACCCGGTTGTCAGTAAAGGCGGGGGTGGGGGGCGAGGTTACGCAACTGCATCTGGCAGGACCTGGTCGCCCAGGGGCATCTGGCAACTTTGGCGACAGCCTCGGAGGAGCGGGAATGTGATGTCTATTCTAGACAAACGCCACAGCCTTGTGAGCACAGGGCATCCTTGGCTGGGCAGAACTGGGCAGGAGGGGGGTGGGGAGCTCTGGGCACGACCATCACCCTGGAACGTTCGAGGTTTTGAAAGTATTATCCAAACTAAAGCAAACTGCTAAGTACAGTATAGCTGATTAACTTCAGGGCGATGGGGGGGATAAGTCTGAGCAGAGGGGCCCTGCCGCCTGCTGTTGAGCAGAGACCGAAGCAGGAGCGAAGGCAAAAATGCCCACGTGAAATGTTGGTCTCCTCTCTTCCTTACTGGTATTGGCACCTTCTCCGGGCATGGGGCTGGAGTCTTCATCCTCTGAGCTTCAGGGTGCCTGACCTGCACAAAGCTTGGGAAACCAACGGATGCTGCAGAACCTAGGGAGCTAGTGAGGGCAGGAGAGAGGAGGGAACCCGGGCCAGCCCCAAGCAGGGACAGAGAGACTAGAGCCCAAAGTCAAGAATAAGAGTATGCATCTTGCTTGTTCATGCTTAGGGTTCCAGGCTAGTTTCTCCGACGCTGGGGTAGGAGGGGGAGCCTCTCCTGTGACCTCAACATTCTACCACCCTGAAAATATGCCACAAGGAGATGGAGCCAGTGATAATGGGAAGCCAGGAGGGGGGGAGGAGAGGCGCCCCTGGAGTAAATAAGGGAAGAAATGGGTGCCTTTTACTCTATGCAGACCAGGGCTCAGGTTCCTTCCCCTCTCTTGGTACAGGTCTCAGGCTGGGGGACTAGGTGGCCTGTTGGGCTCATGAGCTAGAAGCAGTAAGAGAAGCGGTTTAATTTGACCTTGTCTGCTCGGGTGCTGAAATTCTGCCGAAGCATCCCGAGGTGAAACTGGCAAGAGTGGGAAGGAACTTTGGGCAAGCCCTGCCTTGGCTAAGAACCTAAGAGATCATTTCAGAGCACCAAGGCAAGGGCTAGCACAGGGTTGAGGTCAGTAGCATGAAGGTTTTTTTCTCTTGGAAAATGACTTGATTGGGGAGGGGGGTGTTACTTTTTCACAACCTGATCAGGGCACAGTCAAGGTTACAGGACTAGGGACCTGATTAAAAAATACCATTCAAATCATAAAACCTGGATCATCCCCCATGAGTAGTTTATAAATAAGGATGCTGCCTTATGAAGCCGATGGTAAAGGCTGAACAGACAGCAATCATTTCACTCCGCAGAGGCGGAACATGCTGGGTTTTACTATTCATGGTGTGCTATTTCTTACATCCACATCCTGTTGAATGTTACTTTTCAAAGTTCATATTTATCTTGGCAATTTTTTTTAGCAACCATGATTAGCAAACGTGCACAAAACAGCTCAAAGGGGTGGGGGATGGAAATCTTGCCATCTGCATAAGTCACCAGACATTAATAATTACTGTCTGTGTTTACTACTTACTTGGGAGGGTACTGCTCTCCAAGATGGGTTTATCAGAACTGAACTTGGTAGAGACTAGCTTTGCTATCCATTATCATGACCTGGCATAAATTATGTGAGCTATAGAGTTTTGTTTTCTTCATTAAATTCATCTTTTCCTTAAAAAGATAGAGTGATTCAATTTATTTATTTTTATCTGATGTAAAGACCTCTCTTTAAAGACAGTATGTCCTTGAAAAGCAAAGCATGTCTTAAAATGACAATAGTTTGCCATGACTTTCTGTTTTATTATCGTGATGAAGACACTGAGGTTTCTGACATAAATCAAGTCTGTTATCCTATTGGGAGACAAAACTAGTGGTTAGGAAGCAGGCTAACATGGCAAGCACTAGAGAGCTCCACATGAGCCTTCAGGAGGCTTTATGACACTCCTACTGTTACCTCAGTTTACCACAGAGCTCTTCTGCTGTCACAATTATTTCTCCCCAAGAAAGAAGAGGTAATTTTTGACTTTTGTTTTCCCCTTTGGAGATGAAAATTTAAGAGCTACATGAACAAAAGAAAGGTCTGTGCAAGACAGGCACCCATCTCCAAGGAAGCACCCTACACAGTAGAGCTCACAGAAAATACAGATGAGGCTGAAAGATACCAGGCTACCCCAGTGAGAGGCCAGGGACTTATCCACATTGCATGGACACCTTACTGGAGAGAGACAGCCAGTACACTCCCTTGTAGAAGCAAGAGTACTTATGTTGGGGCCAGGCTGCTTCTCAGACAATAATGTTCAGAAATGATCAGAGGCATAGCATGGTGAAGCAGTTCTCAGGACAGGCCTTGCTGTAGAAGGACAGTCACGGGATTGCCAAAGGCCTTCTAACACTCTAGACCAACCCACCAGACACATAAGCAGATGCATAGAAGAGAAGCTGTTAACAGATCATCTGGGGCATCACACCAATTATACAGAATGGAGGTGGCCAGCATCCCCCTGGGAACGAAAGGTCACAAGGACTCCCAGACAGAAGGAGAAGGAATGTTTTCCACAGCTCCTTCGGAAATGTGACAGCTGCGTTCATCACCCTGGACTCTTGGTAACTCCAGAGACCTTCGTTCTCCAACCCAAAATTAGCTGACATAATTTATGATGTGGAACCTTCATATTTGATTTTAATATTTTATAGCATTATGGAGTGGCTTCAATATTTTAAAACAAAATTTAATATGATTGATACGACATGACAACACACATATCTCCATGTAGTTCTAAGATGTTCAGAGACTATCCAAATTTAAATTAATCTATCTTTATGTAAATACAATAAAACAACATGACCTTTAATCAGTTCACTTTAAAAAAAAAGTGTTTATGTTATACCTTGAGGACAGAATACAGATTTGTATGGGTTACAGAGTTGTATGGCCCTGGCAAATTCACATAAACAAGGTGTTTGGATGACATTGCATATTAAGCAGTAAGGTATACGAGGTTCAGGTTTGAACCTCTCAACCGTGTGTGAAGATGTAACTGTTTCAGCCCTGGAAGGCACAGAAGGCAGGGAGGTGTCTCCAGGCAACCAAAATCCTGGCTTTGTATTAAGAAACAGCAGAACTTAAGAGATGTCTCCTTCTCCTCAGTCACCCCAGTCCTAAGTCATCAGGATATTCGACATAGATTGGAGAGTCAGTTCAAACTGAGCATGAGAGAAAAATGAACTTGAATATAGAGAAAGTAGAAATAGGAGATAAAGAAAGGGGTGTGTTTCTAGATCACTATGTAAACCTTTTGGATAGTATACAAACCACTTCACAGAGATTTGGGAAGAATAATTTCCACAGAAATCATTTAGATATTGCTTTTGTAGAATATGGAGCTGATCATTTAAAACACTGCATATTCATAGATATGTCCTGTGGCCATATCATCCTGGGGTTAGGAATTCTGAGAAAGAAAAGACTAGAGATAAGCTCTTCCATGCAGAGTGTACATTCACAGAAGTTCTACTATGAAGTGAAGGAACAACAACAAAAAATAGTGATCCTTAACAGCATGCCAAAAGGCTCCTTTGAGTTTGTATTGGAGTTGCTATGGAAAACTCCAGTTCAATCTTTGATAATTCAGCCTAGGGCATAAAATGAAAGCAATAAACTACGGACTAGGAGGGGTATGAGAGAACGCTGCAAAGTGCCGAAAACATAACAAGCAGCTTTGCGAATAAAAGTTGATTCCTCTCCACTTCAGTAGCCCAGAGAAGCAACAGGGCAGGCTGATGCTGTTGTGGTCCTTTGTCAGCTGCTGGCTGAAGGAAACTCTTTGAGGAACAGCAGACCTGTTGTCAACTCTTTGCTGCTTCTAGTCTACTTCACCAAGTGACATGGATTCCTCTACACATTGTTCTGGTGCAGTATCCTAACCTGGTCAACTGTCCCTTTCTAAAATCTCTTCCACATGTTTTCAGGGGTTAGATTATAGGCAGTTAGTTCATAGCACCTGCAGTCTGCTTATTTTTCTAGTGTTTTTAGCACAGGGTCTATAAAGACAGCGCTCTTAGAAAGGGTGGACATAGGAAAGGTAGACAGATAAGCAGGTGGCAGCCAGGCCCAAGGCAATGGGGAAGATTACAAGACCAAAGGAAAATCTTCAAGGAGTTTGGGCCCAGCAGGAAGAGGTGAGTAGGATATGCCAATCACATCAAGAGAGGGTCAGGATGGGAGGTTCCAGCTTGAGTGACTTCAAGTATCAGGCTGGGAGAGGATCCTGGGCCCAGTATGTCGCTCTCTAGAGCGACAATGGTGTCACACTGTGAGGAAGACTCCCAAGGCAAGGACATTTGGCAGAGGTTTGGGTTTTAGCATCACAGAGTGATCAGACAGTTTGAAGCCGCTTTGAGAAGGAACCAGGAGGGGCCTCATGGGACACTTTCAACAAGAATATAGATTAGGAGAAGACTAAGTGTTGATATTGAGGCAGAAGCCAGAGAACAGGAACCAGAGCCCAGCTGAGAAGGGGCCCGTAGATGAGAACTGACCAGGGCAAAAGGTGGCTGGTAGCAGTGGGGTTGACTAGAGAGGGGTGCAACTATGACAGAAATCTTCAACAGTGGGATCCTGGTAACGTGGCAGCTAGTAGAGAGAGGAAGGGTTAACATTCAACCCAGGAGTAATTCTAATGAAAACCTGAGGCTGACAGCCAGCAGGCAAAAGACATGGTGATTACCTGGAATTTGAGTTTTCAACTGGAAATACTACTTGAAAGAGGGAAGATTAATTTTTATTTATTTTATTTATTTTTGCTTCTTCTAACCTAAAGCATCAAGAATGGTTTCACAGATGGGAGAATGGATGGATGAACCTGGAGATGCACAACTCAAAGAGAACTTTAACGGAAGAAACACTGTACTATCTAGTAACAGGTGCTCAATGAATAGTTAATGAGCCCATTAACAATAAACCTAGTCAGTAACTTCCCTGGAAATCCAGGGAATCCTGGCTGGAAGCAACTCTTATTATCTTTTTTTTTTTTTTTTTTAAGAGAAGGACAAAAAAAACTGTGATAAAAGGAAAGACTGCTTTTATAAGAACAATTGGTCCTTATGTCTAACCATGCTGTGTTTAGAAAAGAAAAGGAGAGCCAAAGGCTTGGGCTTCCTCTGCCCAACTCACAATCAGGATCTTTTTTGTTAAAAATTCACTTGGGTAGATATTGAGGTTTTTAAAGGAAGAATTCCTTTGATCTGACTAACCTTGAGAAACCAACCAGAGGAAGAGAAAGCCTAACTCCCTGCCTTCGTGTAGATAAAACCTCTCTCATCCATGAGCTGACATTCCAAGTCCAAGGTACTAGAGTTCTACCAGCTTGGAGAGCTCGCTGGGCCAGGCTGAGACACCAGAGTCTGCCTCTGGACCTTTAACCTCACATCTCACTTTGACACTGTGACACCAACTTCCTCCTCTGTGCTAGACCCATCTATTTATCACTATGGTTCTAAAAGTCTGTAGAGTGATGCTTGTAGGTCCCTCCCTCTCTCCCTCCCCTGTCTTCTCCCATGAAACCATGCAACACAAATGGCTACATTCCACTGACCATGAACTTGAGACTCCCACTGCTAGGACCCTGTATCTAGGATTTAGTGTCCCAAAGAGTTGCTCGTTGCAGATGGAAGCATAGAGAGCTGGAAACTTTGAGGGCTATGGGCTTCTTACTTTCAAGCCCTAGCTTCCATTTTACATCTAGAGGTCATTTAAGAGCACAGTGTTTTGGCTTCTCCCAGCTACTTGTTGTGTGTCCCTGTTTGAATAGTGGTTGCTGGTTCTATGGCTTCACTAAAATAATCTGTGCCTTCGTTTAATTTATTTTCATCTTGATATTTGCATTTCTCTTCATATGTATTATATTAACTCTCCTCTGAGTACATTTCTATTTAGTGTGTCTATCAGATTCATTGATGTGGCAAATTTACCGAGGGTTATGCTGAGTGGTGACACCACTGAATCTGTGCAAATATGACCCAGTCTTACTCAGCAGGGTTGATATCCCATGACCCTCCAAGGGGGTCATGATCAAGTGCTAGCACAGACACACACATTAATAATAAATAAATAAATAAATAGACAGATAAATAAATAAATAAATTTTAATGAAAAGAAATGAAGAAGAAATTGAGGACATGGGGAAGAAAAATAAAAAAAAAGAAATAAACTAGTGGTTTATTTTCATAAATGCACCATCAGAATGATCTCAGGAAGCCAAGAATGATGGTACACACTTTTAATCTTAGCATTGAGGATTCTGAGGCAAGTGGGTGAGTTCAAGACCAGCCAGGTCAATCAAAGCAAACTCTAGGATAGCCAAAGGTACATAGTGAGATCCTGTCTCAAAAACAAAACAAAAACCAACATATATAAAATGTTTGGAAGAATTTAAAAATTTATTATGCTTCCCAGTCTCCACCCTCCAGACACTGATTTACCAGGTTAAGGGTGGGAACTAAATATATGATCTTATTCTTCTTTTATAACACTTAGCTCCTAACCCAAAATGTGCCATTGCCAAGAGCAAGTCCAGGGGTCAACCCTTAAGGAGAAGGCATGCTTTTCTTCTTCTGTGGGAAGATAGCTGTCCTCAGGCTTTCCACTCCTCCCAAGCCAGACTGCTTGTTTTACACACACACACACACACACACACACACACACACACACAGAGAGAGAGAGAGAGAGAGAGAGAGAGAGAGAGAGAGAGAGA
>CAJQZJ010004755.1:4117680-4143990 GCA_907164525.1 Lophiomys imhausi
TCTCTCTCTCTCTCTCTCTCTCTCTCTCTCTCTCTCTCTCTCTCTCTCTGCCATCTTTGTAAAATGCCATGGAGGTCTGAGATGGAGGCAAACTCAGGAATATCACCTTGGCCTGTCCAATAGACTGACACTTGAGCTGAATGTGTGTGGAGAGTTTTACACCCTAGTTGCCTGCCTGGTCTTGACTCTGCTCCAGAATCGAGCGTCAAGTTCCATTCTGGATGGAGAAGGGTTTGGTGCAACTCTAACCAAGCTGCCCAAAACCTGACAGTGGGGCTCGAGGCCACCTAAGCTATCTGTACCCTCAAGTGGTAAGCAAGATACATCATAGTTCAACTGCCGCATTGTTACTAAGTGTCCCTTCTTCTGTTAGGATGTGTCTGTCTCTGTCCACCAGTGTGTCTTTCCACCCTTTGTCCTTCTATCTGTATATATCAGTCCTGCCATCTACAAATTCATCTTAGTAGATAATGGTAGAGGGGAATTATATTCCTAATGACTAATGGTACGTAGTGAGTAAAAATTTATATCCACAAGTCACATTCAGGGCATAGACAATGAATGTGATTCCATCTAGACCTTGATATATGTCTGGGTACCAAGGTCCCCTGTTGTGCTTTGGACCCCGCAGTGTTGTTTGCCCCTCAAAGGCCAAGGGTGCCTTCTATATAGCTGGTTATTAGGCTGAGATTATGAAAGATGTTATGCTCTGAAATCTGTCTATGACTCAGAGCCACTGAGAAGTGTGGATTAAATTCTTAATTTATTTAGCAACTACTATATCATATTCCTAATGATACAGTTAGAAATCATGACATATAAAATCTACTGTTAGCAAGTCAAAATGGCTGCAAGGGATTTATCATCAATTCCCTGCTGTGCTTCACAACAAACTTGCCCCATTCATAGGCCATCTCCTTATCCTTTTGAGTATGCATGCCATCTATACCATCTCTTTCTCTCGCAACAACAGAAGGAAAAAAAATGTTTTATAAGTCCAGGTAGTGGTTTCTTCAAACTTAATGAAAACTTGTCCTTTCTGTTATTCGTACCCAAGGTTTATTATACAGCCAAGATCTCCCGGGAATGCAGACAGAATCCTTGGAAATCACTAATATCTCACACACATCCAAAGGCTTCTTCACCAGATCATGGGAAGGGGCTCTGCTCCAAGGATGATTTATATTCAGATTAATCAGCAAGTGCTGAAGCATGGCTGGGCACAGAGCAGGGATGTCACTAAGCAGGGCCTTGTCCAGACACTTATGTTTAGGAAAAAACACATTAGGCTGCCTCTTGCAAACGATCAAGTGCAGCTGAGGACATCCCCAAGATCACTCTCAGAAACTTGTCCCTAGGAACTCCAGGAAGGGTCCACTGAACATGTCTGTACCTGCTGACACATTGCTGAGGACCGTGTCTCACTGTTTTACATGTACCCAGCACCAAGTAGGGTTCCAGGTTACCTTGGGCATACAGGTGACTGGAACAGCCAGAAGAAACCAGACCAGGTCTATGCCATCTAAAAGCAATGAGCCGTGAATGGAGGATGAGGCACAGCCCTTGAAAATGAGCCAGGGGCGGGAAAGACACACAGTAGGGATGACTACAGTGTGTTCTAGGGATGGGTTAGGAACGTTAGAACTTCAGTGTTGGGGATTCCTGAGTAGTGATGAGAAGTAAGAAGAATAGGGTAGGAAAGAGTAAAGAGGGCTTTAAAGAAAACAAGACTTGCTGCTCGACCGGGCTCTGCTGAGTGGTGGGGCAGGCTTACTTAGAGCCTCCACAGACAGGGATGGGCAGTAAGAATGCAAGGTAGGCTCCGGGAAAGATTCAAAGACTAAGATCAGGGAGGGGAATGGTATGGAAAGGAAGTGAATAAAAGAAGAAAGAGCAAAGAAACACAAAGTTAGTGGGAGGTGATTTATGGGTATGTAGGATTGAACTGGAGAAGCAATCAAACTGTCAGCAGCAAGGTTTGCTGGAAAGATGGTACAGCAATCCCAGCAGGGGGTGGGGCTTTAGACCCCTGCAAGTTAGGTCCAGAGGCTGCCTCTAAGACCAGTTGCCTCCATCCACGTTCAGCTGAGGTAAGCACGGCTGCTGTGTTTCGAGGTTGGAAATGGATCACACTATCCACCTCTCAAGAAGCACCCCAGGGCCTGCTTGGCTGCAGGGACTCTGCTCAGGTCCATGTGTACAGGGGGCTCACCTTCAAAGGGGAAAGCAGATCATGAGGGGGATGCCTGTGGGTTTTATGTTGTAAAATAGCAGCTAATTTTTTGATATGAATAAAAAAAGACAAGTTCACAGTAGCTTCTGGTCAAGGAAGAAAATGAAGAATCGACTGGCCTCTGTACAAAAGACAACAAAATAGCACCAGGATTCATGACAGGTGAGACTTATTTGAACGAAAAATTATGACAACTATTGGGGTGGCCCAGTCTAAAAGCCCACAGCTTGCAGGCAGTCTTTAAATTCTCTCTCTTTCCCACTACAAGGCATGACATTTTCCTTTCTTTTTCTTGTTTGTCTGTCTGTTCATTTATTAGTTTTGTTTTGTTTTTTTTTTTTTTTCGAGATAGGGTTTCTCAGTGTAGCCCAGGCTGTCCTAGAACTCACAGATCCACCTGCCCCTGACTCAGCAGTGCTGGGATTAAAAGCATGTGCCACCATGCCCGCCTGGTACTTATATTGTCAACACTGAAACTTTGCCCTTTGCATACCTGCAATGAATAACTGCCGGTCATTCTGATCAGAGTATTTCTTCCGATTTCATATCCCAAGCAATTAACTATTCACACTCTCTCTGCCTAACTTAAGATATGGGGTGTGTGTGTGTGTTTCTGGGATCGGGTATACATACAAATGTAGGCACGCATGCAAACGTCTGCATGTTGAGGCAAGAGGTCACCCTCAGGAGCCATCCACTTTGTTTTTTGAGATGTGGCCTTTCACTGGCCTGGAGCTCATGTATCAGGACAGGCAGCCCCAGTGATCTTGCCTCCACTTCCGCAGTACTGAGATTAGAAGCCCACACTCCACTCCTGTCTCTTTACATCTGTTGTAAGACTCAAACTCAGACTCTTGAAAGCCCTTTACCACCTGAGCCATCTCTCCAGCTCTTAAGTCTTCTTTAAACTGACCAAACAATCATCAGGGGAGTGAGCAGTTTCTGAGGTCACCCTCACATGCTATCAGATTCAGTGGAAGGAAGAGGGCTCCCGTTTTATACTGTGAATTACTCCGAATTAAAGCACTCTCTAACATCTGTGGCCTACAAGTGAGAAGCCTTCAGAATTCAAAGCAGGATATCTTTCCGTATTAGACCTTGGTCAATGGACAGTATGAGGGCTGGCCAGGTCAAAGGCACTACTGGCTCTGTGTAGCCAGGGAACTCTCCACACACATTCATGGGGCAGGATATTTTCTCTGCGTTCAGCAATCAACTTATAAACAGAAGCCGATTATAAGAAGCACTCGTGGCTCTTTCTTCTTGGCTTAGCTGCCACTGCTGTGAACCCAGACCTGTTCAACATCCTGGCCAAACCAAGGAGAATACAGAGGTGGGGGTCCCTTTGAAGCTAAAAGATAGAGGCCTGTACGGACTTGCCAGAAAGACAGATTGCATCTTCAATTCTAATTGACTTCTCTTGTACATGGTGGTTACTTCTACATAGAAATCCTGCTCTGGCTGTCCCAGTATGGTGTCCTGAGAGGAATGTGAAATGTAGGAGGGAAGGTTCTGCTCATAAAAGGCACTTATGGGGAAAGGAAGGAAAAGCTAGTGTTCCAATATGAAGTTCAGATAAACCCTGAGTTAAAATGTGTTGTGCTCTGGAAAGCTGGTTTGATGGGGAAGGTGTCTGCAGTGCAAGCTTGGAGGAGAACCTGAGTTTTGATCCCTTGCACTCATGGGTTTAATTTTGGTTTTAAAGCTGCTAGGTGTGGCAGTACACATCTGTAAATCCAGCCTTGTGTCAGGTGAGACAGGAAGATCTGAGTATCCCTGGCCAGCCAATCCAGGCTCAGTGAGAGACCCTGTCTGGGAACAAGTAAGGTAGAAGGAAAACTTAGAAAACATCCAAACATCAACCTTCTGCCTCCACACAGGCCCATAGGTACACAGGGACACACACACACAAATTTGGGTTTAGTATAATTAGGCAACTGACTCTCCAAGTTCATCCCAGTACACGTGCACCTATTTTTATGGGAATAAGAATCCCATGAGATCTAAGACAGGAGGGCTGCCACCTCTTTGGCATTGTACCAGCTCTTACAAACTCTAACCTCTGTGGAGCTTCATGTGGTGATCCGATGAGCTCTTCATTATCTGGAACCTACACAGGGAAAGTGGGGTGCCTGCTTTAGCAGTGAAATGTGCCTGTAAGTCTCATTCAGAACCACTGCCTAACATCTAGACTTCTCTGGCATGCCCATAGTGGAGGAGCAGAGATAGGAAGATGGGTTCCTTTTCCAAAGCTGACAGAACCCAGGGTTGCAGAGTTGGAACCTGATCTGCCTAACTCTTTGGACTGGACACTACTAATTGCCAAGCTGGCATTTGCAAATAGGGTGGGGGCAGGGGTGGGATGGGACGTTGTTTGTTGATCAATATAACATCCCATTTGGAAGAGGTAGGGGTCCCAGATGATTTTTGTTTTTTGTTTTTTTTTTTTTTTTTACATCATAAAATTCACTTATAGTAGGATTTTAGCCATATAGTACAGGATAACTATACTACAACCAAAGGCTACATGGACATAGACTTTTTTTTTTCTCCCTGTCAATGAGACACTTTTCCCTAGTGGTTCTGCCTTGTAGGCCCTCAGTGTATGAAGAGATTCTTGGCCCTCATATGATTGCTGAACTGGGGCGGGGGACTGTTATGTAGGGACACTCCACTCCAGAGGAGTGGGATGGAAGGGTTAGGGGGTGGAGGGTGGGAGGGCGGGACTGGGAGGGGTGGAAAGAGGACACTATGACGGAGATATAACCTGAAGCAATAAATAAATACATTTTAAAAAATTCTGCTAAATCCTTTCTACTAACTTAGATTCTTTTTGTATAGTGGATAAGCAAAGGTTAATGTCTTTGATGGAACTTAAGAGGAAAGTCTGTTTCCTTGAAGAGGGCCATTTTCTGACTCCTCCAAAGCAGTGGTTCTCAACTGTCCTATGGTGCAGCCCTTTAATTCAGATCCTCACAGGCCACCCCTGTGAAAGGACCATTCGACCCCCAAAGGGCTTGGTGACGCACAGGCTGAGAACCCGTTATAAAGCCTCCACACCAAACCGAAGTGTCCGTGCCTGGATGAAGCCCCACTCATGCCTTTCTGCTCACTCACTGGACACAGGACATTGTGCTCCCAAGACAGCAACGGTTTATATGGCTGGTGTGGCTTTTCCAAGGCTTTCTCTTGGTGACATATGTGTTCCAAGGGTACAGAGAAGAATAAACCACAGCCCCAATTTTCACAGGTTTTCTTCTGCCTCAAAGTGCCTTTTACCTTAAAAAAGTATCCCTATTCCCAGTGTCAGACTAGAAAGCTGTCATTTCACAATGCTCCAGGTTACCCCTCAATATTCTATTCAGTAGGAGAGGCAGGCAATGTTGTTCAGTTGGTATATATGGCTTGCCTTGTGTGCCCAGCACACTGGATTCAATTCCCAGCATTATGTAAACTAGGCATAATGGTATATACCTATAATCCCAGCACTGAAGGAGGTGATTCAAGGTCATCCTGGGCTACAGACAGAAAGTTCAAGGCCAGCCTAGGGAGGGAGGAAGGGAAAAGAGGGAGAGAGTGAAAGAGAGAGATAGGAGAGAGAGGGGAAGAGAGGAGGAAGGGGGAGGGAGAAAGAGAGAGAGAAAGAACAAAAGCAGGCTGTTTCTTCTTCCCTGATTTCCTCCTGCAAGCCAGGTTGCTGTTCCTGAAGCAGCTCCCTCACTTACCATCTACCCTAGAAAGGCATCTTAATGTACTTAGAGTCACCCCTTTCTAGTCAAATCTTTGGCCTCTGAAGAGTTTTGGTAAGAATGTGTGGGAAAAGAGAGTTAAATTAAACTAGGCCTTGTAGCTGAGGTACAGTCCAACTTCTACACAGAGATCTCTGCCTCCGGGCAAGAGGGCTTCAGGACTGTAAGCCAGACTTCCACATTAAAGCTTTCCTTGCACACAGTCATCCCAGGAGTGAGGGAGAGCCTACTTCCTTTCCCTGCTGGGAAGCTCCATGTTAAAGAACAGCCTATCCACTTCCCCTTTTCCCCCACTCCGAGTAGCCTAATACACAGGCATTCCCACAGCATATGGAATAAAATGTTGACCCAGTTAATCTTGAAGTGCAGCCAGCATCTCTGGCTCCAAGGTGCCTCAACCGTGGGAGAGCCACTGGGAAACTGGCAATTTCATGAAGCCCCTGGCCACACTCAAGGCATGGCTTGCTGGCTTTTAGCCTATATGCAGTGAAGGAAGACCCAAGGCAGGTAGTTTCTCTACAGTCCCACCTGTCAGAGGACCAATCAAGGCACACATACCATATTCCAGAGATACATATGAATCCTGGGAAGTATGAGATATTTTACAATGGCAGAATAGAAACAAGTCTTTCCCATCAGCTGATGAAACCCCAGAGTTCGTGGAGACTGTAATCACAGAACACGACAAATCGATTTGATTATAAATTCAAACCAGTGGTAATTTTCTTCTTCATAGTAAGTTCTCTAGAATACTGGTATGGTCTGTTAATTCTCCCAACCCATGTGAGCATATCTGTATATACATGTATATACATGCATATACAACACAAGTACTTTAAAATTCAGCACTTTCTCAGAGATCAAAGAAGGCCTTTGGGAACTGTTGGTAGCTCAACTTGAGCCTTTCTGAGACTTTCTCTGAGAGTGGCCTGCTAAAGGGCTGTTTAATTCTCCACCGTCACCATCATGTCATATGGATAGGACATTCTCCTTAAAGGTAATGTTTTGATGTAACAGCAACCTCTTTGGTTTGTCTCATTTTCCCCAGCTAACTTGGTAGGCAACTTTCTTTCACTTAACATTAGCTCATGTTTTCCGACGTACTAAACGATTTTTACAATTATTACTTCAATGGCCACGGCGTACACCACCACTTACTTGAATGTTTGCCCACTGTTAGGCCCTCAGTTGCTTCCATTTCTCACTCCTTCAAGTTGGACTGAACATATTTTATTGGTGCTGTTAATGTACAACAGTACAGGGACGACACGGCTTCGCTAATCTAAAGCTACAAGGTTTATATGTTTATAACTCACATTTGATTATGAAATTTAATTCGAGAGAGTAATTAAGACATTTATATTCTACACAGCTCCACGGCATCTAGATCTCCCTGAGCCAGGCAGACCCAACCATGACTTGCCACTTTGCGAAGTGTTTCCCCATGAAATCTAATATAGGTCATGGACTCCCACTGCCCTGCAGATAAAGAGATTCACCCAAAGGACCAACACCTCTAGTCCTGTGGGGTAACCTGCCCAAGGAAGCCATGTTATAAACGCTATTCAAATCTCACAGTCAATTCATACTTCAGGGCAACCTTTCATTTGTACACCAATGACAGGCATGTTCCAGGACCGCTGGAGGTCTCCCATACCAGATACGTGATATTAGAAGGCCAAGAGAATGACTCATTCATGTTTCAGGTGCCTAACGCTTCCATTGTTGTAGATGTTGTTGTTAAGAAAGGGCCTTACTATGAGACTCTAGCTGTCTATTCTTCAACCACCTCAGAGACCTGAGAGGGATAAATATATCTGCTTATATAGGAAGTGCAGGGCCTGCAGCTTCCAAAACTAAGAAAGGACATACCAATGACTGCCTGGACAGTTCCCATTTTCTCTCCATACATTCCTGCATCAGTCTTCAGCCTTTGGGTCCTGTTTCTCTGACAGACATTTGTTGTAGAGCAGGGATTATGAAGGACTTACCTACCCTGTCTTGGCAGAGTTAGGCTGTCGACTTCCCTGCTACCAAGTTTTGTCCTTTTTGGACAGCAGTCTGTCTGCAGTTGGTGCAAGGGGTTTTTTCATGCCAAGAGATAGGCTTGAGTTGTTTAGGAATCAAGAGGGTGGTATAGATCTAAGAAGATACTCTTAAAAGTGTGTTGCAAGTTAGTATGAATGTTGAGTCACATATAGACCTTTAAACTCATGGAGATGGTTAGATAGTAGAATGTTAAAGTCAGGGGCCAAATATGTATAAACTGGACATTGGGAAGGTATACTGGGCCATTTAACTCTCATAAATGTGGCATATTTATATCTGTTGTTTTGTATAATACTTACTGTTATAAGAGAAGGAACCATCTGTTGGACTGAAAGGGGAAACTTCTGGGGGGAAGAGGGTGGAAGGGCGGGATAGGAAGGGGGAATAGGGAGGGGTTTGTGACTGAGATGTAACTTGAAGAAAAAAAAATAAAGTATTTAAAAAAAATAAAGGCTTAGACAAACATGCAAAAAAAAAAAAGAAAGAAAGGGCCTTACTAAGTAAGTATCACTGGCTAGCGCTGAACTTATTAGGTAGACCAGACTGGTCTCAGATTTGCAGTGACACTCCCGTCCCTGGCTCCTGTATGCTAGAATTACAGATATATCCTACCATGCCTGGGTTAGCTGATGCTTTCTCAAGTCCACCATGGGTCATGACAAGTAACAGATTTCTCTGCTTAGGGTAGTTCTTTAGTGAATGTCATTCAAAGGAACTTAGGGTGCAGTTGTGCCCTTCAGAGTCTCAACATACAATATGAGGATGGTAATGGAGTCCCCCAGCAGGTGAGGGAATCCTGAGGGTCAAACGAGAAGATGAGAGTGAAATGCACAGGCACAGGCTAGCACTTGTTAGCGCGCAGAAGTAGACACATAGGGATGATGTCGAGATGGCTCGGCAGTTAAGTACATGTACTGCTCTTGCAGAGGACCCAAGCTCCATTCTCGCTATCCATGACAGGCAGCTTCCAAAGTCCTGTAACTCCTCCTCCAGGGGTTTCGGATGCCTCTTGCCTTTTGGAGCATCTCCACTCATGTACACACAGATGTAATAAAAAAGAGAACAAACATACATCTCCAAACCTGCCCAGTAGGCACAAGGCCCTAGGGTCAACCCCCAGGACTGCCCTCCAGAAACAAGGGCCTGACTTATTATTTATCATTAGTTTCACTAACAGGGGAATTGTGTTTTACATACTTAGCAACTGCAAAGCATGAAGAGCCAAGAGTTTTGTTTTTTACCATTTTGCTTTTACCACCACCAATTAATTCCTCTGATTTGTTTTATGAGTTTGATGGTCGGGTCCAGCACTCAACAAACCAGCAAAGTGATGTAAGAAAATTATTTCAGTACAGTTCCTGGCAAATCCTGATGATGAATAGTGAGGCAGGACAAACTTACTCAGACACACATTTTTCAGGACTGGCAGGGAAAAGGCTGAAAAATTACTAGTAAATTGCTTTTTGTAAAAATGCTCTCTCTTTCAAATTTTCCCTAGTATGAAGGTCTCCTTCAGAATAATGGCACAATACAGTTTGACACACCTAGATGGCAAAGGAGCCAAAGAACAGACACAGATAACAATGGGGTTAGGATTTAATTTTCTTATTATATCCCTAGTTTCCAGTATTCTTCCCCGCACCAACTCCTTTTGAGTGTGTGTCTTTTACTTGTTGGGAAAAGTAAGTGTCCCTGAAAGATAACTATTATCTGTGCTGGCAGGATTTCCCTGCCCCCTCCTCCAACATATAAGTCTTGATATTAATCTATCATATCTCTGGTCCATTCTATTCCTGTTCCCTCCTCTCTAAAACTGCCCCAAAGGTTGAGTTTCAGATTCCAGAAGTCTGCAGATATCTCCAGCACCTACCTGAAATCCTTGATTCTGAGGACATAACTCTTGGACAGGGGCATAGAAGAAGCCTTTGGGTGTTCGTGGGTGGAAAGGCTAACACAGGGTTGTCATGGTGGGGTTGCTCCCTTGGTGACATTGCTAACTGTCACACTGGGAGGAAGATATCCTTCTTTTCTATGTTTGGGAGAAGCCAGAGCTGCTGCTGGCTGAATCTGCTGAGCATTTAGAACTATGCAGAGCTGTCCCAGTGCTAGCGGATCATCTGTCTAACTTAGCAGCAGCTGAGTAACCCTGGTCTAAATTCAACCAAAGGCTATAGAGATGACTTTAGGATATCCCCAGACATAACCACCCATTAGTTTTCACCATTATCATGAAGAATTGGGAGTTGGATTTGCCTCTGAGTCTTCCATGCTGTAAATCCACTGGGCATTTTAAGGTGTCAAAGGCCAGTGTAGCAGAGGTATATCCCACTAAAGTAAAGACATAACCTATATCAAGGGCTTGGAGTTCCTCTCCTTCAGCAAGACACGATGCCATTGGCCTTCAGTATTGACTAAGTATTAAGGACAGGAGAGGCACTAGACCTGTATGTTGAACATCTAGGTCTGTTGAAAACGATATAAACTCAGGGTTTGGTGGATCCGGGCCTACCTGGGCTTGTCACCTACTCTGTGAGCTTGAACAGGTGGCATACCATTCCTTCATGACATGGGAACTTTGGCACCAATTGTAAGGAAAATAAGCATCTACCACATATTCCTGACCCCATATGTAGTAGCAACTCTGCATATATCTCCATTGCCATGGAGTATCCCAAGAGAGTCCCCTCCAGGTCTCTGGTCTAGGGCCTTACCTACACTACCACCGTCATTGTCAACACCCCTGCAAACCCTTTGCTCAAGACAGAGCTTGAATTCTGTTGACCCTGGGCTGGATAATCATCTTTTACTGACCGTGGCTCATCTCTGTGACTTTGCATCCCTGAACGCCTGGGCTCTGACACCAGACCTTCCCGTGTACCCACATCCAAGAAGCTGACCACTATATTCTCAAATGTCAGAACTCCACTGAAAGCTAGTTCACAGACAGCATGTCCAGCTGTATTTTCTCTTTACTTTTGTTCTGCCAAACACAAAATTGAACCCAGGTCCTCGGACATACTAAGAAAATGCTCTACTGTGTAGCCTGATCTCAGACCTATTTTTACTTTATTTTGACACAAGGGCTCATTAATCTGCACTGGCTGGCCTTGAACTCACTCTGTAGCTTAAGCAGGCCTCGAACTTGTGATCTTCCTACCTCAGCTTCCTGCGTAGCTGGAATCAGAAGTTTGTACCCCCAGGCCCAGCTTCACTGATCTTCTTGTTTTAAATGCAGTCCCCAAGAAAGTTCTTCGGGGTGCACTAAGCAGCTGTGAATCTGCTTATCTAATAAAGGGAAGGCACTTGCCCTCCTGGTATTCCCCAGAGAATCACTGGCCACCTGCATCTCTTTAGCTGAATTTAATAGCTCAGCCCAAGATGAATCTGCATGATTAACAAAGAGCCTCCTGATTTTATTTTCTTTCAGCATTTAAATGCTAGAACAACTACCATTGTTGTCATTTTTCTTCCAGGGGTTGTGATCAAAACACAAAATTTGATTCTAGAATGAATAATGTATTTTTTTAAGTAATCTCCAAATACCATTCTCCATGGAATCACAGAAAAGAGATGGTATTGCTGTTTTTGTAGATTCAGGGAAAGCCATGGTGTGTTCATGACTTATGTTTCTAGAAGCACATTCCCAGGATGACTTATCCCCGGAGTCATCTCTGTGGAGGGGTATGGCTGGCTTCCCACAGAGTCCATGTTGACTGACTGGTTCCTGCCTGCAAGGCCTTCATCCCTCCTGTGTGTCTGTCTGCTCAGGACCTAGAATCTTCAATAAGTCTTTAAAACTGTTGGATTCTAATAATAGATCAATCACGTCATCCTCAAAAAAAAAAAGTAAAAATCCTAAACTAAGTAAGTTGCATTTAGTAAACCATCTGCCTAAAGAGCAGAGACACACATGTGAAAAGATAATTTGCAAATCTGACGAGGCAGCGTCATTGGCCGCTTGATGAATATAGTAAAACAGGTTTGTCTAATGGGGAAACAAGCATTACTATCAAACGAAAAACGAGTGTATCCCACATGGAAAAGTAAGCCGGCTTTAATATTGAGAAGCATTTCCTGCTGTGCCTGCCAGCAACTCCCCGCCTGTCTGATTTCCCTTAACATAGAGGCCTACCTCACCTGTTTAAAAATAATTAGGAAGCCGGCAGCTGTAATTTGGCTGGACGGCCATTCAGCTGCGTTTGCATGTGTGCTTCTGCCCCACTGATGCCTCTGTTGCTGTCCCTGCATGCAGGCACCATGGTCAGCAAGGACTCGGGCAGATGCATAGTCACGACACCAGAGCCGGAAGTGGAGCCAGCAGCCTGCCTGGCCCTGGAGATGAGATATGCCCTGGACCCCAACCGGCAGATCAAAAAGCGGAACAAAGCCCTGCAGGTACGCTTTAAGGATATCTGTGAGGCCCAGAATGAGCAGAGGGACACGCAGCTGTCTTCTGGACCTCTAGGGGAGAAGCGAGAGGCCAAGGCTGTGTCCTGTAGGGCTGCATACCGTAAGTATATGACAGTGCCTGCACGTCGATCCATTCCCAATGTCACCAAGAGCACTGGTGTTCAGACCTCACCGGACCTTCGCAAGTGTTACCAGACATTCCCGATGGACCGAAAGAAAGGCAGTCTCAAGGGCCTGCCAGCTGCAGATGCCTTCAAAAGTCAGAACAATGGGTTTCTAGCAGAATCAAAAGAGAAGAGCGAGGCAGGACCCATGGAGGACCCTCGGCCTTGCAGTGCAGGAAGAATTCACAAGACCACGGCATTGGTTTTCCATTCCAATGAGCATGTGAATGCACTGGACCAGCCTTCTGGGGTCAACTGTGCAGAGCTCTGCAAGACTGCAGACTTGCTTGGTGGCTACCCTGAGGCTCTATTGCAGAATTCTCAGCCTCCCTGTGAGGAGCCCATCCACCAGCTACAGGGGAGAGCTATGCCTGACAAGGGTGCCCTGGACTCAGAGGAGCCCACTCCACTCACCCATGGAAGGGTGTTTAAAACAGAGGTTGCCACTGTGTACCCGCCTGCTGTCAGTACCAGGGTTCCTGAGTCTGGCTTGTCAAACTCCGCTGCTGCCAGCCAATGGTCTCTCTGCCCTGCAGATGATGAGCAGAGGAAGGCTGCCCACCTCAATGGACTGCAGGCGTCCAGGGGCTCTGCTGCAGCCTGCTCACCCCCGATGCAGTGCCTGTCCCCAGAATATAGCGAACAGCCCCTGCAGAACCAGCCAAGCCCCACAGCTGGAGTGGGGGATGAAGAATGCCAACAAATTGTGCCTCACACAGAGGTGGTAGACCTCAAGGCCCAGCTGCAGGTGATGGAGAACTTAATCAGCTCTAGCCAAGAGACCATCAAAGTGCTGCTGGGAGTCATTCAGGAGCTGGAGAAAGGAGAGGCCCATCGGGAAGGGTATGTATGTCGACTGTGTCTTATTCCCTGTAGACCCATCAGCAGCCCCAATGTCTCATCCCTAAGGAGTCTGATACCAGTGTTTCTGTGTTAGGGCTGCAGTCTGAAGAGCTAGCAAGTTACAAGGGTCACATGTGTGTTGAAGACCAGGCTTCCTGGCACACTGGCCTCTGACATTCATTTGTTGGTTAGTGCTTTCCCATCTGGCCTTGGGTTTCAAGCTCTACCAGTCTATTCAGTGACTTGATGGGTCTTCCTTGTGACCTAATCAGATTAATGTTTCTGATCTTGATGAATTGTAATGCATGTGTCGTTAGTTTCAAAATCTCTAAGTAGGACTCCACTTGACTGTTAGGAATCCCCTTATTATTGGGGGGGGGCAGGGCACAAATCAGATGACATTAGGAAAAGTAAATGCTAGCGAGTGATAAATGATGTCAAGGGGATGGGCATTCTGGACCATATAAGGTTTTGTGTAATACACAGTCTTTGGTTTTCATTTTTTCTTCCCAGAGCACATAGAGGCATAGCCCCCTCTTGAGACTAGCTCTATCTCTTTCTATAGATGAGTAGGAGACAGACACCTGCACCCGTGAGTTGTCCTGAGTGTCCATTTGGACTGTAACCCAGTCCAGCATCAACAAGGGTTTGTTGGTTTTGACCAGTTGCTGATCGTCCAAGCTAGGAAACACATCTCTTCCAGCCCTGACTATGGGCAAGGCTGCCAAGACTGGTTCTGGGCATCTTCAGTGTCTTTGCCAGTGGCTTACCAGCTTTGCTCTGATCTGCCGAGCCTTTGAAACTGCCTCATCAGCTTCACCCTGTGTTCTGGGGGATGGATGTGAGTCTGTTCTTTCCTGTCTGTGTGACTGGTCCCCTTTACTCTGTGGGTGAAGTGAGCTGGCAGAAGTGTGACAAAGGGAAGTCAGATAATACGTTGTCAGTGCAGCAGAACACTTTGGACGCAAAGCTCTTGGAAAGCATTGCTGTGGTTCATTTAGACAAGAGTTTGCTTACTGCAAGCAGTGGAGAAGAAACAGTCTCTGCCTTCCAGGGCAGGAGGTGAAAGAAACCAAGGCAGTGGTTTCAAAAAGACACCTGGTGCTTGTCCTACCCTTGACTTTGGCCACAAGTGACTCTCAGTTATGTTCATCCCAGTGACAGATGCTGAACTGGATAATGCCTGCCAGTGTCTAAGGGTTGGTCTTACTGATTAATGCTTTTGGGTAGGAGAAAGAGGATCTGAGGAATACTTAGAGTCCCTCGTCTGGGTCCAGTGTAATGAATGCAACCTCATATGCTGAGCACAAAGGCTACTCAACACAGCCTGGAAACCCTGGGGATTCTTTGTTGAGTAGAGTGGCTGCTAGCCACCAGTGCTTAATGAAATGCATAAACTCAAGTTAGCTGAAGCTACTTACACTTGACCTTTCATTACTCCGGTCACATTGGACAGGATTTAAGACCTTGGTAGTGTCAAACAGAAGACAGAGAAAAGGTCTTCCTGTCACAAAAAGTTTTTCACTCCAGTGTTCCAAAGATTGTACAGTGCCCTATCCATCTTAGGACTTGGCACCTTAGGACATCTTAGGCATCTTAGGACAAGGCCAAGAAGTGTGGTTCCCTTGCCTCACCTTTAAAACAAACTTCTGCTTAGGTCATTGTCCACACAGGACAAGCTCAGGGTCTCAAGTGAGGTCCAGAGTGTGATAGTCTCTCACATCAAGTTTTAGAACACGCATTCCCACCCCCTCAGAGAACCCTCTGTATGAGTGGGACAGGGAGTCAAAAAGTTTCAAAGCCCAAGGGTGCTTTGAGAGTGGCTCTTCCCACTCCAGGTCATTAATTTGACTAATATTCAAATTTCCTACTTCCCTTGTCCATGTGGGAATACCACACAGGGTAGCAGGCTCTAGGAGCCAAGGCAGAAGCTGTGAGGCTAGGGTCCCAAGGAGTCTGCAGAGGTTGAAGGGCCAGCCATATCTAGTCTCATACTGTGACACCTGCAATGGCTCTGCGTAAGGGTAGTATCTGTTGTTTCCCTGATATAAATACTGCATTGTCAGGCAAATGCATCAGCTCCCCAATCCTGAAAACCTAAGTCTCTGCTTCTCTGTTAACCCACCCTGATCCATGAATGGTGCTCTGTGGTCCTAAGGGAAAGATAGAGAAGTTCTCAGGACTATGTACTGAATGGAGGCTGGGGATGCTTGTTTAGGTTGCATCCCAGGTTAAAACAACAGGAAATGCATTCTACCTTATACCAATTAATTTTTAGTATGTTAAAACTTGTATTAATTTCTGTGTGTGCGTGCACGCGCGCACATGTGTGTGTTTGGGAGTTGGAGACACAAAGGACAACAACCTGCAGCAATCAGTTCTCTCTTTATACCACAGGGGTCATGGGGATGGAATTTAGGACACTGAGCTTGGGGGCAGGTGCCTTTGCCCAAAGAGCCATCTTGCCATCCATATATGTATCATTACATATTCACCTTCTGTGAAATGACAAAGGATTAAAGAACCCATTAAGCTAAAATAGCCAACGTTGTCCTTAGGAAACAGTCTCAAACCTATGGATCACTGACTGTGAAAGATGTGTATGAAGCGGTGAGCTCAGGCCAAGGCTTCTGATTGCCTTCCCTGCCCAGCAAAGCAGAGTGGCTCTGGATAAGAAGTCACCAGCATTAAGAAGGATGTCCTAATGAAGTGGGCTCACCGAGGCCATGGCTGCATCTATCTTACACCCACATGCCTATCATGTTCTCAGGGCTACAACTGAGCCTTTGGGGGACCATGGGCCTTCTCTTGTGTTAATGTCTGGACAGTGTGAGGTGAACTGATGATCTTTGAGTCTGACTAGCAGCCTCTATCTCAGACTGTACTTAATGTGTAATATCTTTGATAGGGCTTTTCATCAGCCAGAATGTCATGCAAGCTCTTCCTAGTGGCTCTTTCTGTATGGAGCGATATGCACATAACCATACAGCTGCTTTCAATCCCTTCCGAGTTGTTCTTCCGAAGAGACTCCTCCATTAATCTTGTTTGCCTGCTTGCATGCCTGAAAGGGTTGAGCAGAGAAAGGTCTCATCATAGGCAACTGAGATTCAGTTGGATCTTCCTCAAGTAGGAGTGCCAGGGGCTTAAGTGAGGGTGCTAGGAAATCCCTGCTTATGAGAGCACATAGTGGGTACCGGATGAAAGGATAGGACCTGTGGGCAGCATTTGAGAGGATGCCTCCTGTAAGGAAGTGGTTTTGCAAAAATTTCCTCACAATCACGCTTTTTAGTCCCCCTGTAAAACATTTGGGAAATTCACACAAGTCACCCTGCTTTACGCAGCACAGGCGGCATTTGCTTGCCCAGCTGGCATGAATGCCAAGAATTACCCTGCCTGTTTCAGTGTTCTCAGTATTATTCTGGTCTCTTCTCAGGAAGTGCTAGGTCACACAGGGTACCTGCATAACTGATGTACTTGTTAAAGGCTGAGAACAGGGCAAGCGGGATATGGAATTAAAAACCCAATGAGTTCTTGCAACAGTGGAAATTCCCTGTAGCCACTACGGGGCTTCCTGAGCTGGAGAGTCACCAACTAGCTGTCTGAACAGCCTCACTGCTCAGGGAATTGTAGCCCCAGCAGCACCCTGTGGGGAGATAGCTCTTCCTTCCTCTAAGCTTACTCATCCCATACACTAGACCCAACTAGGTCCCAACCTTCCTAATGCTGCAACCCTTTGATACAGTGACCCCTCAACCGCAAAATTATTTTCATTGCTACTTTATTACTGTAACTCTGTAACTGTTAATAAGTTGTAATTAAATATCTGATATGCAGAATAACTGATATGTGATCCTTGTGAAAGGGTTATTTGACACCCCCCCCAAGAGGGTCATGACCCGTAAGTTGAGAAACACTTACTCTAGAGAACTAATATATTCATTCCTAATAGCCCAATGATGCCTTCCTTGTCAGAGGAGACCAGAAACCCACAGGAGAAGCTACATTCAAAGATATTAAATACTGACCAGACATCCCCCAGACTGCCAGCTTCCTCACTGGCTAGGTACCTTCAGGCATCTCCCTTCAGGCTTGGGAAGCAGGCAGGCAGGGCACACTCAGGGCATGCCAGACCTTGGAACATAGGTAATAGAGAAGCAAGCATAAAGCAATGGACCTCTCAGGCTATACTGAGTCAGAAAACATGTAAGACCACAGCTTAAAAGAAGGCAAGCTAAGGTATCTGCTAGCTTGAGGAAAGGTTATAAGTTAAAATACCTAGCCAGGGAGGGGGACAGTTCCCTGTCAGGGGTATCCTTCACCCAGGTGACAGGGGGCTACATGGTGGCCCGAGGCCCAGCTCTCCCCATTTGGACAACACAGTGGTTTAACTAACAATATTATTTAAAAACTAAACACACAAACACACACACACTCATAAAAATCCACTCACTGGAATGCCTCCAAGTTCAGAGTCTCGACGAGGTCAGCAGAACCATGCTTTCAGGACTTGGGAGGCAGATAAATAACGGAGTTAATACACCCCATACAGCGACTGACCTGATTTAATAGTTCCTCAAATCCTTTTATCCTGTTAATCAACATTAAAAAAAAATAGGAGTAGCCACCGAGTAAGAAAGAGTCTTGTGCAGATAAATAGGTAAGGAAGGGGTGAGGACTCAGGTCCTAGGACCGGTGTCACTAGAGGACTTCAGGATCCCTTCCTATGGGGTACAGCCAACAAGTTTTGTTTTTTTGGGTTTTTTTTGGGGGGGGGAGCAGATTATCATCTTTGGGATCCATATCCAGATGATTCTCACTCTATCTTTATCCTAAAAGCAGGCCACAAGCAATCCAAATATGAACAGTCACGGTTATGTTGTAACCAACATTTACACAGAAAGACAGACAGAGTTAGACCAGACCACACTGTTGACTATTAGTTGGTTTATGTTAGGACTCCATCAGCTTAGTTGAAATCGACACTAAAAATTCACAGAGATAGCTCCTGCGTGACTGCCAGACAGGAAGATGTGTAACTCATTCTCACATTCCGAGGGCTCCTACTAAGCACATTCTCAGTGGTGGACGCTGAGTTAGGCAATGAGAAAACTGAAATCAGGCCCAGCCTTTGAGGGGTACATTACTAACATTCAGTTTATGTATATGCTTTACTTTTCTTCAGCATAGATGATCCCTACACCAAGCCCTGACACCCTGACACTACCCCTGCCAATCTCTCTCCTCCTCTCTTCTCTCTCTCTCTCTCTCTCTCTCTCTCTCTCTCTCTCTGTCTGTGATACAGAATTGTAAATTGTATGGCAGAATCCTTTGCAGCCATGAGAAAGGTGTCCCACCTTTATGGTAGTAAGAGGCCATTTGTTTTCAATGGTATGCTGATTCCAGATGGACAGAACTGATACACAGGCTCCTTCTCACGTCCTTATAGTAACAGAACACTTACAATCAGGCATTTTGGAACCTATGAGGAGAGGAGACACCTCCTAAAATGGTCTCCAATTACCCAGGCCCAAATGAAATAAATGGTGTGTCATAACATCAGAAAAACAGAAGGGGCCAGTCAGTTTACTCACTCAAGTTACAAACCCCAAAAGGATGAGCATGGAATCTGTACCCCCTTGTGGCAGCTGTGGAATCATGAAGCTTATCTATGGCATCTAAGCTCCTAGCTGGTAGGTTCCCCCTTCTGGAGCCCAGGCAAAGCCGGCCCTGTCTATTGGATGATGAGGTGTTCCTGCAGAACAGCCCACTGCACTAAGATCAAGGTCTTGAACCTGGTTAGCTAGGAAAGGTCCCAAACACAGGAGAAAGGGTGGAGGAGACAGCATTACGCAGTCTCTCCCAGCGACCATGATCCTAAGAGTAGCTACTCTTGTGGATTCTGTAGGTCTGAAAGGTGTCGTCCTCAGCTCTGGCAAGATACTCCATAGGCAAGCAAGGTATAGTGGGCAGCGGGAAAAGGCTGTGTTAAGCGCTAAAATCAGAGGCAGAAAGGTCCTTAATTCTCCCAAATGCTATCCTGTCCCTTCACATACTCTATTTGTAGGGGATGGAAAAGTCAGCACTGTTTTCCGATGTTCTTGATGAATCTGTCTCAGTGGCTCTGTTATTGGAACCCAAAGCATTTTAAAGCAGTACAGCTAGCTAGCTGAGGGAGGTCAGCCTCAACGGCATCTGCTTTTTTTTCTCTCAGAGAATGAACTTCGACAGACAGCAGAACAAAGTGACCGGAGCTCTGCAGTCAGCAGGTCCTGAGCAGAGAAATTCACACAGACATGGCCTCCCCTTGCTACTTCAGCAGGGTCTCTAACTGCTGGACCCCTGACTTTTCCTTTGTAACTGAGACCTCTAAATGCCTTGCAGCCTACATACCTGCCTAGCCAGGGGATTTGGGAATTAAATGACACTTGGAAGACAGGTGTGGTGGTACACACCTGTAATCTCAGCACTTGGGAGGCTGAGGCAGGAGGATGGTGAGTTCAAGGTCAATCTAGGCTACCAAGCAAGAATCTGTGAAACACAGAAGCCTGTAGAAGACAGGAATCCCACACCCAGAGGTTTTCCGCATGCAGCCCTTGCTTTCCACCAAAGTCAGCTTTTCTGTCAACAACCTTGAAGGAGCAAGCCTAGGTCAAGGTGCGCAGGCTAGAACATGTGGAGTGTCTCTTCTGGCTTTGTTACATGGGTTAGATTGTTCTGAAGGATGAAGAAGGGGCTGAGGATTACAGAATGGAGGCACTGTGCTTTGAACTTCCCTCCCTAGAGAAACACTGCACTCACTGAGAGGAATAGGGAGTTGAGACTGGAGTTAGGGAGCTTAAACTCTCTCCTGATCACCTAGCTTTGGCTTTCTGACCTACAGTTTTCTGTCTGGAAGAAGGCTCCTTTCTGCCTTAAGGACATGTTCTGCAGAAATATCTAGAAGTAGCACAACTTCAGCGTCATTTAAAAATACCTATAAAGATTTACTGAGGAAAAGCCCTATCTACTGATCTGCCAACATAGAGAACAAGCCCACAATCCCATCCTTTCTCTCCCTTGATGCTAGAGGTGAAGGTGGCATTCTATTAGCAGATTTTAGGAAAACCATTTTATTTTTTAATTTTATTTATTTATTTTGAGATGGGGTTTCTCTGTGTAGCAGCCCTGGCTGTCCTTGAACTCACAGAGATCAGCCTACTTCTGCCTCCCTGAGTACTGGGCTTAAAGGATTAAAGACATGCACCACCTCACCCTGCTGAAAACTTTTTTTTCTGTTACAACATATGGCTTTTGTAGATTTCTGATAAAATAGTCAAAGCCCATACTCAAGTGTATTTCTTATTTTTGTGACTTTTGAAGTGCAAGTTGCATGCCAGGGCCCTCCTAGTCACAAGGTCCTGGTGAGACTTCTTTAATGCTTATGTTGAGATAGCTTTGTAAATATTTGTCTGAAGTTCTTGAAAATGATAATTCTTTCTCTCTTTAATATAAAAAAATAAGCTAAATATATTTGTAAGTGTATAAAACACATTTCTCTCATTCTTGCTCTGGGCTTAGTGTAGGTATCATATACACTTGCAAATGGAATTTAAACAATCTACCTGAGCAGAATGCCAAAACAGCTTTCAAACACCTCCTCAGCCTTTCAAGTTGGCCAGTGAATAGAAACCTTACCAGTGAGCCACTAGGCAACTTTGAAACCCCATTTGCAGATAAAATGAGCAATTCAAGGCATGACATGAACATTTATGAAATTTATGGATTTGTGTTCCAGAATTCAGATATTTAAAAAGGAAGAAGAAATGTGAGTTCTGGTTTTTCAAATACTTTTTCTCAAACCTCATGCAATTTCTGCTAAGCAGTGAAAACATGTTCTACACTCTTCTTTCCACCGGGTCTGAGGAAGAGTGCCATGGGGATGAGAGCCCCTGGGCGGAGGCCCTCTGACCTGGGCACATCAAGAGTATCTACTCAGAGCAACCTACCTACAATATGCAGGGCATTTCTGAGCCTTCACAGAATAACCTGAGGAGAATGGGCTCCACCAGAGAGCTGAAGCTCAGGTGAGCCTCATAGGCTCCCCAAAGTCTAGAGGGAGGGACTGTCTGAGCTCACAGGTAGGTTGTGTGAGACTTCACAGTTCCCTGAAAATGGGGACACAGCAGCAGGCTTGCACATGGAGAGTAGGCATTTCTCAGGCTACAGCAGGTCTAGGTTCTGCTCTGATTGAAGGGGCTTCAGAGATCCCACTCCTCCCTCTACTCTCTTGGCTCACAGAATTGAAATTCAACCTCTGGGAAAAGTTCACTTCCAGTGCTAGAGGCAGCATGAACCACCATTCGCCAAACAATGTATATTTTTAAGAAGTCATCTTGACCAAGAGGAATTCCCTTGGTGTGATCATTGCAGAAAAGTCAAGATCATTTATTTATCTCTAAGCCCAGGGACCTGGGTAATGACAAAATGCTTACGCTGCCTGAGGGAAACAGCTCATCAGATGAGCAGCTCATGGAGTGACTACTCCCCAACAGTCAGGCTCTTACTTCCTCAAGTTGATTCAAATTAGAGCAATGTGGGAGCAATAAAGCAAAACAGACTTTTCAGGCAACATAAAGACAACAAACAGAAGCAGGTGAACGAACAACAAGGGAGAAGGTTCTAATACAACAGAAAATAAACATGGAATGTATCCCAAAGCCCAGATGGAAACAACCATCAGGATGAGAGTCCCTGGGGAAGGATGCTGTCAAAGTGGGCACTTTTCAACAACAAATGAGTTTTTTTTTAATGTATGTATGTATGTATGTATGTATGTATGTATGTATGTATGTATAACACAAGGTCTCATTGTATAACTTGGCTGGCCTGGAATTTGCTCTGTAGACCAGTCAGAGACTTACCTACCTCTGACTCCCAAGTGCTGTTATTCAAGTCCTGTGTACGACTATTCTGGCTGGAATAAAACTTTTTTAGGTCAATATCTTCTCAGTTATACAATAGATTGTATCCCCAGATGAGTATCAAAATTGAACAGTAAGGATTTCTATAAATCATCTTACCAAAATATAAAAATTTGTTAAAGATCTCATTTTTATTTTATGCATATGAGGGCTTTGCCTACAGGTCTATGCACCACATACATGCAGTGTTCAAGGAGCATGCAGTGACTATTAAAGCAAGAACAGGGTCAGATCCCCTGGAACTGGAGTTACAGGTGGTTGTGAGCCATGTAGATGCTGGGAATTGAAACCAGGTCTCCTGCATGTGCACTGAGTGTTCTTAACCACTGACTGCATGTGCACTGAGTGTTCTTAACCACTGAGCCATCTCTCCTGCCTCAGATAGGGAGATTTCAATCTTCAGCAAGGAGAGTTCAGGTGTATTTGTTTCTCAAACAAATGCAAGATCAGCTTTGAAAGGTACACAAGCTTCAATAAGCAAAAAGCCTCACTTAAAACTGTTAACTGAGCTAATCTAAAGACATCAAAAGAACCTATAAATAAAAGATAAAAGCCCTTGTGGGTATTTATCATCAAGACCTTCAAATGCACAGTCACACTTTCAAGCTGAAACCTCCATACATAACAGCATGTTTGACTGATAGGACTCAAGTGAAGAGAAATGGCAGCCAGAAGGAAAATGCATCTTAGTACCAGAAACTCACATCCTAATTTTTATTCCCTTTGTGTGGCTAGTACCACCAAAAATTCATTTTCATTAATTTTCAATAAACTATAGCTTAAGCATTAGCTCTCCTCCCGGAACACAAATTAATCAAGCCTGCCTCTGCTCAGCCCTAAAAAGCCATCTTATTATTAATAGATATTTCTAGTGCCTTCTGGGGCAAGTAGCTTGTTTGTATCATTATTGTCATTATTTTGCAACTGGGTATCTCTTCAATTGCATAAGCACATTAAAGAAAATGCAAGCTATGCACATTTATATATCGCATAACATGAACGTCCACACAGAACCTCCCCAGAATGAACGAATGGGTCAACATATTTGGGGAGATGCTAAGCCAGTAACTGTCAACACTCTCTACAGAAAGTCATGGAGTTCATTAGGGTGTTTTTCAGAAAGGGGTATTTTTACTTAGATTGCTTGTGGGCTAAATACGTGACCTTTCCCAGGCGGGTGAAGAGGGCAGCTTAAGGTGCAAGGTGCTGAGCCATGTACCTTCAGAGCTGGGTGTGAGGAGCAAAAAATGATTGACCTTTATCCCCACTTGTTTGGAAAGAGTTGAAAGGGGTCGATGCTAATAATCATTAGACAAGCATCCCTTCCCCAGCTGGAACATCACCAAATTGGTCAATCTATTATTATCCTTTCCAGGAGCAAAAGGGTATTTTGTGCCTAGAGCCAAAAAGAGACATATCATATTCTCCATTTGCTCATGCATCCCCTCATCCAGTCATTATTGAAAACCTACTTCTTGGTCATCCACTGCAGTACTGACTTACACTGGGCACTGCAATTTCACCAGAACCTTGCCTACATTCTTGTGTAGGGAGATAGAAAAGACAAACTGGCCTTGAGGGAGTTCTCCATGAGGATTGGGGTGGTGAAGTTTAACATGGGGAAAGGGAGCAGATGTTAGTTTTCTATTTATCAGGGAAAAGAAAGGCAAAGAGGCTGCACCCAAATTCTTCTGATCAGAGAAGGGAAGAATAGCAGAAAGCAGTATCGTGGCCAACAAAAATGTCTCAAGTAGTGCACAGGAGAAACTAAACATATATCTCCAGCCCACTGTGGAGTGGTCTATGGAAACCCGCAGATCACTAGAGCTTTTCGAAGGGAGTGTGGGTCTGACTGTGGTATGTGGTGATTAGTAAGAAGCCTGGGAACTGGGCTGTAGAAGGATGTTGCTTTTCAAAGTCAGGCAAAATTACTTCCATAACATACAAACACATCCTTCAAAATGGGGCTTGTAGGTTTTAACAGCGCAAGCAACATCCACTAAGGGCCATTCAGGACATTAAGACACACAGCAGGTAACGGAGGGACTCTGTGCAGGCAAGCATGCTGGGCTCCTGTGCTGCAGAGTTCTTAAAGTCAGTAATTAGAACACAAAGTAGAAATAACCAAGACTAAGAGGTACCATTGTGGAATTTAGCAAGAAGGCACATGGTGGCACCCTAAGGGTTCAATTCTTGGTTTGGGAGAAATTACCTTTTTTTACCCCTTTTAAGAAATTTACCCTATCATAGGGTAAAAAAGTAAGGTTAAGACAAGTAAGATGAAGAGAGACCCAATTCAACTTCTTAGGGAATGTGTTCCAAATCAGCATTTCTGCATGATTCAGGTCGAAATTGCCAGCCTGGCCCTCCAACACTCCAAGCTTAAGGAACCGAGCCACAGAATACCATCAAACACACTGCTGTGTTCTTTGAGGGATCATCCTTCTGAGTTCTAGCATAGGATCTCCAAAACAAATCTCCCTTGCTGCAGTCAACCAGATCTGATCCCTATTTTATTCAGCAGATATCAGGGCAGGGTGGCAAGGAAAAAGCTCAGTTGGTAAGGTGCCAAGCTTGAGTTCTCAGCCCGCACAGAAAAGCCAGGCATGGAACAACTGTACATCTAAAAGTTCAGCACATGGAGGTTGCGGAGAAACAGATGGGTCCCTGGGCGTTACCTGCCAGTCTAGATGAACTGATGACAGACACCACTAAGAAGTGGGCGTGGTGACCTGAGCAGATACCCAGGGTTGACCACTGGGCTGCATATGTCCACATGCACACACACAGCATATGCAAGAAATAAGGAATCCACATATCCACATCCAGGGGAAACTCTTGAGTCTATGTGATCTGGATAAAGGTAGGGAATCCGTGTTTATGTTTAGTTGGACTGGCCCTGCTGCTCGCACCTGACCATAGGAAACTAATCAAGTAACAGCCAGTAACAGCTGGAGCTCTCTAAATACACACAGTTCAGTGGCTCTACTAGGGTAGCTCTAATAAACAAACTTCTACACCATGTCCATGAAATATCAAGGGACTTCTCTACAGTTGTATTCAATGGCCAGGTAAAATTTCACTGGAACAGATCAAATTCACCCTCAATGATCTGCTTAGACTAAGTCAAATCTTGGTCCATACACATTTCTATTTGCTCATTCATCCCAAGGTTTCACAAGCTTTAACGGCCACCTCCTCTGGAACCCACGTGCTAGACATTGGTTGGGCAAACTGAAGGATGGAAGTTACCATATTGATGCTGAATGCTGGAGGCCTGAAGGATGGAAATAACCATATTGATGCTGAATGCTGGAGGCCCTGGCAGCAAAAGCAAGTAGAGGGCAGATGAGAGCCAGCAAAGGGCTCCAGAGAAACAGCTCCAATGAGGTCTGCCTGAGCTCTTAGAAGGTACCAGACAGGAAACTGCATAGATCTCAGCTATGACATATTTCTCAAAACTCAGACTCATTGTTGAACCTTAATAACCTACTTTGTTTGTTTAGACCCAGGCCCAGCTGAGAGGCAGCTACTGGGGAAAGGAACCTAGTTGGGCCATGAACTAAGAGGGCCCAGACTACTTTGGATTAACCAATAGATGACTTTGGAGTTGGTCATGAAAGCCAACTTGATATTCTTTTTAAGAGGCTTAAAGCAATGGGCAAAGTCTTGTTGTGAAAGCATGAAGACATGAGTTTGAATTCCCAGCACATAGTTGGGCACTGTGGCATGCACCTGTAAGACCAGTGCTGAAGGGCAGAATGCAGAGAAAAGAGAAATCCCCTCTCACTAGTCGGCCAGTGAGCTTCAGATTCAGGGAGGGACCCTGTCTTAAAATAGAAAGTTGGGACTGATGGAGGAAGACACCTCCTGCTAACCTGTCTTCCACACACGCACACATA